>VDFB02354918.1:0-58197 GCA_007258455.2 Sequoia sempervirens
ATAAATTAGTATTTTAGAAAGTAAAATTTGGAAGCATTCGATCTTTGTTTTTGTTCCATCTCAAAATTTGGAGTGTAACTATCCTCAATTTCATGTCCAGGGTCAGTATTTCCTAATTTCAAAAAAAAAAGTGGCCACTTAAGCCCCCTTTTTGGGAACCATCTTGGTGCACTTACCTAGAGAGTGAGAGAGAGGAAAGGAAGGAGGGAATAAGGGTAGGATAATGGGAGGGGTAGGTGGAGAGAGGTTGTGTGTGTGAGAGGGATAGAGAGAGATGGAACTTGAGGTAGAGAGAGAGGTGGAGAGAGAGGGAGAAGTAAGGTGGGAATTTGTGTAAGAAAAAAAACTGAGAGATGATTGTATAAGTAGAGTTGAACAAATGAATTCAAATATTCTTGAACATAATAATTCCATGGAACAAATAAAATTGGAAAGAAATGATAAGGGAAAGAAAAAATAGATCTAAGAGCAAAAAAAAAAAGTTGGAAGTGTTGAAACTGTAGCAAAACAATAGAAGACTAAAATTAACCACTTAGAAAAGGAAGTAAAAGATAACAAGAATATTTCCCTACCTACACCTTCTTCATTCCCTCTCTCTCCCTGCCCCCTCTATCTATCTCCACTCACCCTCTCCCACTCTACCTACCTTTCCCTTGATCCATCCCATCTCACCTCTCTTTCTACCTACATCTCCCTCCTTCCCAACTTCCCCTCTCTATCTACTTATCTCTCCCCTTTCCTCTCTCCTTTCCTTATTTCTTCTCACTCTCTCTACCTACTTCATTTATTCTTTCAACCTTACCTCTATCTACCTACCTCCAAAAATCTCCCTCATTTCCTCTCTCTCCCTTTATCCCTCTAATCCTATCTCGCTAGATCTCTTCCTCCCCCCATCCCTCTATACTTCTCTCTATCTCTCCTCTCTCACCATCCCTCCTAACCTTCTTCTTTAGCTATATCTCCTTACCACTTCCTATCTCCTTGCTTCCCCCTCTCCTTTAGACACACATCCTATCCATTCTTTTAGAATCTCAATTGATCATTGTAGTTCCTCATCTAAATAAGAAAGGTCCTAAGTATTGTCATTCAACACCTCTCTCTTGTGTATATCATTAAGTGATAGTTCATTTTTCTAATCAATGCAAAGCACTAAAACATAAATACAACACCTAATTAATATAGGTGTCATCACTATCTTCCTACTCTAAAAACACTTAAAGTAAAAAAGATAGATAATGTATTGACTAAAAAGATCCTTCCTACTCTTGAGAAGTTGATGAAGGAGCATGTGCACTATGTGCAATGGACAAATGGAAATGTGGAACTAGAAGTAGTAGGTACTCAATTTACCAAATTTATCATAATTTTGTAACTCAAATGAAAATAAGGTGTAATGCTCCAATTAACCAATTATAAAAGGTTTTCATTACAATAATTGCAAGTTAGAAAACACTAGGTGTTATGAAACCTACAATTGACATATTGTTTTAAAACCCTCTACACATAACAACCTAATTGGTTAGTCACCCATTGGGTTAATTTGATTAGTTTTATGTATCCCCCACTTGTAAATCCTCCCCAAGCTCTCCACCCTTGAGCTTAGAACAAGAAGAATGCAATCACTCACAACCCACTATATTTTCCAACTTACAATTATTTTATGTATTTCTTTTTCCATTATATGAGAAATTGAAATACAATTTTTACTCTAAGTAACATGAGTTGTGGTAAATTTTGAAAGTTCTTTTCATTACATTCATACTCTCTAAATAAGAAAATGTTTTCTTTACAACAATTTCAGATTGGAAAGTTCCCTCTCTCTCTCTCTCCCTCACATTCTTGGTTTGTACGAAACAAAAAAAATTCATAAGGAAATAACCGATAGGCAAAAATTTTTTTTGCAACATTGAAAATAATGTGAGCATTTTTTTGTTCCAATCAAATGAAGAAAGTAAATGCATGGTATAATTGCAAGTTGGAAAACATACTAGGTTTGAGTAGATGGTTTGTGAAACTTGAAACCAATACATTATCTATCTCATTCACTTTGGTCTACATCTTTTGAAGTTTTTTTAGAGTAGATTCCTTTTTCATTTCATATATTCCATTACCTACACAAAATAATTGCATGTTCGAAAAAACAATGTCAATTTCAATTATTTCATTTTACATGTTCAAAGTTAAACAATGGAGATTATGGGGGGGCTATATTTTAGGGAAACATAAAAATAAGCAATTTGATACAACATACATGGTGACTACTTTAATCCATACAAATACCCTTATCTAGTTTAAAATCCAAATATTCTATACCCCTTATCTGAAATTATGTACCCTTTTAAGCAATCTCCTATTTAAAAACTAATTTTCTCTCATGACGCATAATTTAATTCAAGGATCTTGTATATCCCCTTAATCCAGCCTCTTAGGACCCCTTAATTCATTGTCTTAGCTATCCTAAATTCATCCTCATGAAAAATATATTAACAAAATAATTTCAAGTTGGACAATCCAATGGGTTGTGAGTTATTTCATTGTACTTGTTCAAAGCTCAAGGGTGGAGAGTTTGGGGAGGAGTTATTTCCTTATGAAAAGTTTCATAAGTTGAAGAAAACCAATTTTTTTGCCATGGGGTCATTTTTTCTCAATATTCCTTCCTCCATCAAATTGTAAACCACTATTGTGGCTTCACCCTCTTCATATGATTGGAACCAAAAAATGCTCACATTATTTGTAGTGTTGGAAAACACATTGTCCCCTATTAGTTATTTCCTTATAATTTTGTTTTGTTTCGTATGCACCATGAATGTAATGAAGTCCATCTTCAAATTTCAAAATAACTCTTTGGTATAGTAAAAATTTCATTTCACTTTCTTCATCTAATTGGAACAAAAAAATTCTCACATTATTTGTATTGTTGGAAAAAACACTATCTATTGCCAGTTATTTCCATATGAAAAGTTATTTATTTTTCAAACATATGAACAAATTGAAACACAATTTTTACTTTAAGACTCATTATAAATTTTGAAGGTGAATTTAATTACATTCCTACCATGTAAATAGAGAAAGGTTTTTCATTAGATTCTTATTGTTTTGTAAAATTATGTAGGTTGGAAAACACTATATGTGTTATGAAACCTACAACTCACATACTATTGTAAAACCCTCTACAAATAAAAACCCAATTGGTTAGTCACTCTAGGTCCATTTGATTTGTTTATGTATCCTCCACCTGCAAATCCTACCACTCCATCCAAACTCATGGGATAAACTTCTAACTTTATGTAAATTTCAAATATTGGAGATATAAGTAGATCTTTTAGTTTTGATAAATTACCCCAAACCAATAGGGTAGAATTATAATTTTAATCCTAAAAAAAATATTAAGAAAATTTGATATAAACATGATGAAAAACCATATAGTAACAATTATGATAAATGTATGGGTTGTACATTCAATAAGAACCCTTCTTTCTACCTACCCCTCTCTACCTCTCCCTCCCCCTCTCTCTCTCACACACACTAGATATCTCTCTTTGTACCTCTCCCACCCTACCTTTGTATCTAGATTTACCTACATCTCTCTTTATTCTTTTTCATATTTTACTTGAAGCTTTAGATTAGTTGCTCGCCCATGAACCCTCAGGATAGCAACATCCCTTTCTTGGATAGAGTTTTCAATGTCTTGAATACTTTTAAGTAGCTTTGTAGCCACTTTTTTCTTATATTTGAGAGTGTAAATTTATGATTAGATAATTTAGATGTTTCTTTTAACAAGTTATTTACAAGACTTGTCTACCTTTTCAAATAATACTTTCATGTCTCCACCCAACTGATACTCCTTTTTTGCACTTAGATTTGATTTTTCATTTTCCTTGTCATCTATTTCAAATTGTGTTTGTCTCTAGATTTCTTATTCTTCTTTAAATTTCTTAATCATCACTTTAATCATATCTAAGTTTATTACCTCTTCTATCTTCTTTTATATGTCCAACCAATCCACACATTCCTCATAATCTCAAACATTTATTCTATCCTTATAGCAATATTAACTACATGTTGGACTCAAATATTACATAGGTTTTGTTTGGTGGATGCAATCCTCTTGAAAAAAAAAATTCTAGCCTTTCTTTGGTGGATGCAATCCTCCTCTTAAAATATATAGAAATCACTTTGTTCTACTTTTTTTCATGTTTTTTTAAATCAAATTCCTTTTTCATTTCATCCAATCCACCATCACATTGCTCCCTCCTACTAAGTCCATTTTTGATCCTTCTATCCCTCCCACCCTACCACTTCCTATCAAAATACTTCCCTCTTTTTCTCCCTCCCTCTATCCCACTTACTATCCCCTATCAGTTATTTCATTATGATTAGAGAATGTAGATGTTTTTTTAACAAGTTTGTTACAATACTTGTCTACCCTTTTAGATAGAATTTCATGTGTCCACCCAACTGATTCTCTTTTTCTACACTTAGATCTAATTTTTCCTTTTCCTTATCATCTATTTCCAATTGTATTTATTCCATGGAATTCTTAAGTTCAAGAATATTTGAGTTTATTTGTTCATTTCTACTTAAATAGCATCATCTTTCACTTTATTTGCTTGCAAAAATTCATGTGTAATACAAAACTCTTGATTTAATCTACTTTTGCATTGTCATTTTCCAATTTCACATACTACATAGGCTCTTTCCTCAACTTCTCAAGAGCATAAATAGTCTCTTCAATCAATACATTATCTATCTCATTCACTTTCATTGCTTCTTATCAAGTGTTTTTAGAGAAGATTCCTTTTTCATTTCATACATTCTAGTACTTGTTGCTCCAATTCTACATTGCCATATTCCCATTGCACATACTTCACATGCACCTTCCTCAACTTCTCAAGAGCAAGAAGAATCTCTTTAGTCAATATATTATCTATCTCATTCACTTTGGTCTGCTTCTTTTCAAGTGTTTTTAGAGAAGATGCCTTTGTCATTTCATACATCCTGGTACTTGTTGCCTCTAGTTCTACATTTCCATTTTCCCATTTTATACTTGTACCTATTCAACCATATTATTTTGATCTACATACATTTTCATAAGGAAATAAAGATATTTTATTTCTTTTCGGGATCACTACCATAAAAAAATATGAACATTCTTTTTTATAGTCTAATGATAAGAAAATGAAATAAGGCAATAAACATAAAGATAAAGAAAATAGACAACACCTTTTACTGTAAATAGCCTTTCTTCTTAGATAGAGTTAAAATGGAAGTCACCCTTTCTCTATTTGATATGGTCTCTTAGATGCTCGATTGAATACTATTAATGGGATGTGGATTTCTCTTTAAACAAACATAATCTTGGTATTGTTGGATGATTTTTAATAGAAAAATGGTAGCACACGCCTACTTGAAAATGTATTGATGATAATGAAGGGTAAAGGCTTCTATTTGTATACTCTTGTTGTGAGAAATGATGTAATTCAAAGATCAAGGGATCACAATATATGAGAGTTATCAAGAAAGAGGAAATAACCAAGTGTCAAGAGGAGGTTTATTGGAAAGGGCAGCTAATGATATGGATTGGACAAAGAAATGGGAGACATTTGTAGGATTTCCCTCCCTCCCTCCCTCCTTTCTCACTCTCTCTATGCATATCTCTCCCACTCTCTTTCTCTCTCTATATGTACCTTTATCCCTCCCACCTTACCACTCCCTATCTCCCTCTTTCCCCCTCTCTCCCTCTCAAACACAACCTCTCTCCACCTACCCCTCCCTCCCTCCCTTGCTACATCCCTTTCTCACTCCCTCTATACCTACATTTCCTACCTTAATTCTCTCTCTCTCTTAAACACACATGAAAACTCTCCACATACCCCTTCCATTATTACTCCATCCCTCCCTCCTTCCGTCTCTCTCACTCTCTCTATGCATACCTCTCCCACCCTCTCTCTCTATATGTACCTCTATCCTTCCCACCTTACCACTCCCTATCTCCCTCCTTCTCCCTACCTCTCCCTCACACACACAACCTCTCTCCACCTACCCCTCCCTCTCTTCCTTACTCTCTCTATACCTTCCTCACATACCCTACCTCTACTTATCTCCCTCCTTTCCTCTCTCTTCCTACCTTTATCCTTCCCACCCTACCATTCTCTATCTTCATCCTTCCCTCTTTCTCTCCCTCTCTCTATCCCTCCACCCTACCACTCCTTATCTCCCTCCATCCCCCTCTCTCTCTCCCTCCCTCACTATGTGTAATTCACAAATGGAAATGAAAAATTTGATGAATTATCCTTATCATACTAACCCAAAAACATTATCCTTATCCCTCATCCATTCTATAAATATATCCCAACTTTCCTCATCTATCTAGTTATCTCTCCTTTCCATCTCTAATTTTCCTATCTCCCCTTGCTCTCTCTACCTACCTCTCTCTCTATTACTTTAACCTTACCTCTCTCTACCTACCTCTCCATGTCTCCCTCATTCCCTCTCTCTCCCTTTATCCCTCCCATGCTACTTCACTAGACCTCTCCCTCCCCCGATCCCTCTATACTTCTCTCTATCTCTCATCTCTCATCATCCCTTCTAACCATCCTCTCCCTCTATTTTTCCTTCATTCCCATCTCTCTCTTTCCACCTACCCATCCATTTTATCACTCACTCCCTCATTCCCTCTCTCTCCATCTCTCACACACAAGCACACTGTCCCCTGTTAGTTATTTCCTTATGAAAAGTTTTTGTTTCATACATACCGAGAATGTAATGAATTCCACCTTCAAATTTTAGAACTCTTTGGTACAATAAAAATGACATTTCACTTTCTTCATCTGATTGGAACAAAAACATGCTCTATCTACCTAACCCTCTCTCTACCTGACCCTCTATCTCTACATCTCATCCCTCTATCTCACACACACATGAAAAGATGGAATCTATTTTTTGTAACACTTGAAAAGAATTATTTGTAGACTCTTGTTGTGAGGAATTATGCAATTCAAATATCAAGGGATCACAATATATGAGAGATATTAAGAAAGAGGAAATAACCAAGTGCAGGAGGAGGTTTATTGGAAAGGGTTGCTAATGATATGGACTGGACAAAGAAAGGGGAGATCTTTGTCAAATTCATAATGGGATGAGATGTATGATGTGATGGGATACATAATGGGGTATAATTTGTGATGTATGAAACTTATTTGTGTGAAGACTCACCCAACAAATTTGGGATGTGATAAGATCCAAATCAAAAAGTTAGATGTGGGGATTATGGGATGAGGGGATGAGGTTGTAGGATGGAGTGATGGATAATAAAATATATGAAAAGGAAGTTACAATATCATGAAAAGGAATACTAGGGGGTATTATTAGGTAAGACTAGTGGGAATGAGGAAAAATATCTTGATGATCAAGTTGTAGATTAATAATTTTGTATTAGCCTAAACTGAACCTAATAGATTAATGCAATGATGATGAATGTTAGGTTTACAATTTAGGGTTTAGGTTTTATATTTTATGGTTTAGGAATATGATCTAAAAACACTTGAAAATAAGAAAAATAAATTGAATGAGATAGATAATTTATTGATTGAAGAGATTGTTACTGCTCTTGAGAAGTTGAGGAAGGTGTGTGTTTAGTATGTGCAATAGGAAAGTAGCAATGCAAAAGTGGATAAAGTCAAGATACTAGTCTTCCTTGTTGACTTAGTAATTCTCCTCCTACCCTACCACTAACTATCTCCATCCTTCCTTCCCTCTCTCCACCTAGCCCTCCCCCTCTCCCTAACTCTCTCTATACCTATCTCTTTTAAATGTGGTGATAATGTTGACTTATGGAATAAAAGAAAAGTTTCACTTGTATGATGATGTCTAGAGATAAGGTGGATGGTTCTCATATCCTACTTATATGCATGTGATCCTTACATCTCTCTCTATCTCTCCCTCACACATGCACAACCTCTCTCCACCTACCCCTCACTATCTCCCCAATTATCTTTATGGGGAGATGTGATGATGGATTATGGGACATAGGCACCCAAATTGGATTTATAGTGTCAAGGAGGGATAGGGATAATGTTTTTGGGTTGGAATGATGGAGTGGGGTGGTGAAATTTTTTTGGAAGAATGATAATATGTAATGTATTACCTCAATACATTCTTCCTTTTCTTGAGAATTTAAGGAGCATGTGCACTATGTGCAATGGAAAATGGAAATGTAGAATTGGAGGCAACATGTACTAGAATGTATAAAATGAAAAAGGAATAATCTCTAAAAATAGATGAAAAGAAGTAGAAAAAAGTAAATGAGATAGATAATGTATTGAATGAAGAGATTCTTCTCATTCTTGAGAAGTTGAGGAAGGTGTGTGTGCAGTATATGCAAAGGGAAAATGGCAATGCAAAAGTGGATAAAATCAAGAGGTTTTGTATTGCATATGAATTTGTGTAAGAAAATAAAGTGAGAGATGATTGTATAAGTGGAGTTGAATAAATGAAGTCAAAGATTCTTGAACATAATAATTTCATGGAACTAATACAATTGCAAATAAATGACAAGGAAAAGGAAAAATTAGATCTAAGTGCAGAAAAAGAAATAGTTAGAAGTGTTGAAACTATAGCAAAACAATAGAAGACTAAAATTAACCACTTAGGAAGTGTGTTAGGATGTGCAATAGGAAAATAGCAATGAAAATTTGGATAAACTCAACATACTAGTCTTCCTTATTGATTTAGTAATGCTCCTCCCACCCTACCACTACTTATCTCCATACTTCTACCCCTCTCTCCCTCACACACAAACACAACCTCTCTCCACTTAGCCCTCCCTCTCTCCCTAACTCTCTATACCTATCTCCCTTAAATGTGATGATGATGTTGACTAATGTGACTATAAACTCCAACTAACATTTGACAACACTAAATTTTGTTGAGATGTTTTGTCAAAAATATCGCAAGAATCCTTGATATTTGTAGACCTCTTTTACATTTTGTCTCACTTTCTTTGGTTGCACAAATTGATATGCAATTTAAACCTCTTGCATTTATCCACTTGTGCATTTCAATTTTCCCATTGCACATACTGCACACTTACCTTCCTTAACTTCTCAAGAGCGGGAAGAGTCTCTTTAGACAATATATTATCTATCTTATTCACTTTTGTCTACTCTTTTTCATGTGTTTTTATGACATATTATTTTTCCATTTCATACATTGTACTACCTATTGCCTCTAGTTCTACATTTCCATTTTCCCATTGCACATAGTGCACATGCTCCTTCCTCAACTTCTCAAGAGTAGGAATAATCTCTTAATTCAATACATTATCTATAATATATTTACATTAAGTCAACTTTTGATCTATAAAAATGTCAAACACAACAAAAATATAAGGGAGGTTACCTTCCAAATTTACCACAATTATTAGTTAGAGTGAAAATTGTACTTCATTTTCTTCATATGATTAAAAATAAATGCACAATATAATTGGAGGTTGGAAAACAAAATGTTAGTTATCAGTTAGTTCATTGTGCTTGTTCAAAGCTCAAGGGGAAAGAGATCGGGGAAGATTTATAGGTGGGGAATACATAAAACTAACAAAATTGAGCTAATATAAATTGCATTAATCTAAACCTAACATCCATCACCATTGCATTAATCCATTAGGTTCATTTTAGGCTAATATAAATTTATTAATCTAAGCATCTTTCATCCATCATAGTCCTTTCATTATCCATGCATCTTTCCATCCTAATCATTACATAGCTCCCATCTCATTAACCAAATAATCTTGAATCCAAAAGCTTTATTTTGGATGGAAATGATTCTTTTAACTATTCAACCATATTATTTTGATCTAATGGAATAAAAGGAAATCTTCACTTGTATGATGATATCTAGAGATAAGGTGGATGTGCCTCAGCATAGTAGGTTGAAAAAGTACTCAATTAACATATTTTCTAGACATCGGATTAATGTGTACATGTTTTGTGACAAGTATTACACCCATTTTATTGGAGATAGGGTCCTCTAGTTACACATTACTTTAGAGAAATAAGTTCTTCCAAACTATATTGAAATATTTTTTTATAACTCTTAATAAATAATTTGTAAAGGATAAAAATGGAGGGGATTTTCATATGGATTCATATGTCATTAATGCAACCAATTTTTAATGAAATTCTCACCCCCGCTAAAAACTAAAGGCTAGGTACAAGGTTCTAGTGCATGTTATTTAAAAAATTATTCATGATAATAGATATGAGAGTGAGATACCTACCTCTTCATATATCCCCTCACTCTCTCTACCTACCTCTCCCTCTATTCCTTTAGCCTTGCCTCTCTCTACCTACCTCCCCATATCTCCCTCATTTCCTCTCTCTTTCTTTATCCCTTTGATGCCACCTCGCTAGACCTCTCCCTCCTCCCATACCTCTATACTTCTCTCTATCTCTCATCTCTCACCATCCTTCCTAACCTTTCTCTACTCCCTTTGTCCCTCTTTCCCCCTTGCTCTTTCCACCTACCCCTCCCTTTATCTCCCACTCCCTCCTTTCCTCTCTCTCCCTCCCTCCCTCCCTCCCACTCCACATCTCCCTCACTCTACCTACCCCTCTCTCTCTACCTCTCCCTCCCCTCCTCTCTCTCTCACACACCACCTCTCTCTACCTATCCCAGCCTACATAGATCGCTATTTGTACGTACCTCTATTAATTTTACCTTAGAAAGCTCTCTACCTACCTCTCCATATCTCCCTCCTTCCCCCTCTCTCTCCCTCCTTCCCACACAACCTCTCTCCACCTACCCCTCCCTCCCTCCCTCACTCTCTCTATACCCACATGTCCCACCTTACTTCTCTCTCTCTCTCTCTCTCTCCCCCATTTACACACACAACCTCTCTCCACCTATCCTTCCCATTATCCCTCCCTCCCTCCTTCCCTCTCTCACTCTCTATGCATAGCTCTCCCACCCTACCACTTCCTATAAGAAATAATTTTAGAGAACATCAAGATAAAATAGAAGCTATGAAATATTAAAGAAGAAAGTGATAGAGAAACTAGGCCAATTTGATTAGTTTTAGTGCAAGAGAAGGTACATAAGGAGCTCATGGTGAAGATTAATACAATATAAAAATAAATAAACTAAAATAAAGTAAGTTATTGTCCATTGATAGAATTAACTACTATATATGTACTCATCATGGTTGAAGGTACTCTCATTGGTCCTCATATCTTACCTATCTCTCTCTCTCACTCTCCATCTCCCTCTCAGGTCTTTCTCTCTCTCCCTCTCAGGTCTCTTTGTCTCTCACTCTCCATCTTCCTCTTAGCTCTCTTTCTCTCTCCCCCCCTCTCTCTCTCAGGTCTCTCCCACTCCCTCTCTATTAGGTCTTTTGGGATTTGAAACCACTACTTTGATACCATGTGATAAAATTGTGACTAGAGAATCTATTTAAGAATTATCCAACCATACAACCAATTACACAAACGGTCACAATAGAATTTGATGACATAATAAATTAATAAAAGTATGAATTATTAATTCATATAATTGCATTTACTATCTTGTCTTAAGGGATTACAACATGAGACCTCAACCTTTAATGAATCACATACACAACCACTATATAGAATATAATATTTTGAGTTGATATGTGATATAATAATCTTCATAATGTGCTACTAATCTCCACCAATATTAACAAAAAAAATATTTTGGAGCTATTAAAAAATACCTTTGAGTGATGACCAATGATATTGATATAGAGAGTGAATCCATTTCTTATTTAAACTGTAAATAACTTATGAGGGTGATCCTTGAGATCTTAATACATGAAAAAAATAGAATAATAATTTCACTACCATATCTTAATGGTAATCAATAATAATAATAATTTCTAAATAGGGTGTATGGTACTATCCATTGTTAATTATATCCTTATAAATTTTTTTTGTTCCGTACACACCAAGAATACAATGAAGTCCACCTTCAAATTTATAACAAATATTTGGTACAATAAAAATGGCATTTCACTTCTTCATCTGATTGGAACAAAAAAATGCTCACATTATTTCTACTATTGGAAAACACATTGTCCCTTGTCAATTATTTCCTTATGAAAAATGCTCACATTATTTCCAGTGTTGGAAAACACACTGTCTCCTGTCAATTATTTCCTTATGAAAGATGATCACATTATTAGAGTGTTAGAAAACACATTGTCCCTTTTCAAATATTTCCTTATGAATTTTTTTTGATTTGTACACACCAAAAATGTAATGAAGTCAACCTTAAAATTTTAGAACTATTTGGCATAGTAAAACTAGCATTTCACTTTCTTCATTTGATTGAAACAAAAAAATACTCACATTATTTAGAGTGTTGGAAAACACACTATTCCTTATCAATTATTTCCTTATGAAAAATGTTCGCATTATTTCCAATGTTGGAAAACACACTGTCCCCTACCATTTATTTCATTATGAAAATATTTTTGTTTCGTACGCACCAAAAATGTAATGAAGTCCGCCTTCAAATTTTAGAACTCTTTGGTGCAGTAAAAATGGCATTTCACTTCTTCATATAATTGGAACAAAAAGATGCTCACATTATTGTAGTGTTGGAAAACACATTGTCCCTTGTCAGATATTCTTATGAAATTTTTTTGATTCATACACACCAAAAATGTAATGAAGTCCACCTTAAAATTTTAGAACAACTATTTGGTATAGTAAAAATGGTATTTCACTTTCTTCATTTGATTGGAACACAAAATTGCTCGCATTATTTGCAATGTTGGAAAACACATTGTCCCTTGTCCATTATTTCATTATGAAAAATGCTCACATTATTTTCAGTGTTGGAAAACACACTATCCCCTATCAATTATTTCCTTATGAAAGATGCTCACATTAGTGGAGTGTTGGAAAACAAAATGTCCCTTTTTAGATATTTCCTTATGAAAAGTTTTTGATTTGTACACACCAACAATGTAATGAAGTCCACCTTAAAATTTTAGAACTATTTGGTACAATAAAACTGGAATTTCACTTTCTTCATTTGATCAGAACAAAAATATGCTCACATTATTTGCATTGTTGGAAAACACACTATCCCTTGTCAATTATTTCCTTATGAATTTACAGTGTTGGAAAACATAATGTCCCTTGTTAGTTAGGTAATGAAGTCCACATGTCTTCAAATTTTAGAACAACTCTTTGGCTATAGTAAAAATCCCTTGAGAGGGGACAATGTGTTTTTTACTTTCTTGATATGATTGGAACAAAAAAATGCTCACATTATTTGCAGTTTTGGAAAACACACTGTCCCTTGTCAGTTATGTAATGAATTCCACCTTCAAATTTTAGAACAACATTAGAAATAACTAACAAGGTATAGTGTGTTTTCCAAAAAAGGACAATATGTTTTCCAACAAGGAACAAAAAAATGCTCACATTATTTGCAATGTTGGAAAACACACTGTCCCTTCCCAATTATTTCCTTATGAATTTACAACATTGGAAAACTCAATGTCCCATGTGTAGGAAAACTGCTCACATTGTTTGCAGTATTGGAAAACACATCGTCCCCTATGTAGGAAAAGTGGATAGGGGACACCATTAGAATGTAAGATGTCTAGAAATAACTAACAGGGGATAGTGTGTTTTCCAACAATTGAAATAACTAATAGGGGATAGTATTTTTTCCAACATTGGAAATATGATTGGAACAAAAAAATCCTCACATTGTTTGCAATGTTGGAAAACACACTGTCCCCTATGTAGGAAAAGTGGACAGGGGACATCATTAGAATGTAAGATGTCTACAAATAACTAACAGGGGACAACGTGTTTTCCAACATTAGAAATAACTAATAGGGGACTGTGTGTTTTCCACTTTCCAACATTGGAAATAACTAACAAGGGATAGTGTGTTTTCCAACATTGAAAATAACTAACATGGGACAGTGTTTTTTTCACTTTCTTGATATGATTGGAACAAAAAAATGCTCACATTGTTTGCAATGTTGGAAACCACACTATTCCCTGTGTAGGAAAAGTGGAGAAGGGACATCATTAGAATGTAAGATGTATAGAAATAACTAACATGGGATTGTGTTTTTTCCAACATTAGAAATAACTAACAGGGGCAATGTGTTTTCCAATATTGGAAATATGATTGGAACAAAAAATAGCTCACATTATTTGTGGTGCTAGAAAACACACTATACAAATATGCACTCAAAACATACCTAGATGGTTATAAATCACCTAAAGTATTAATAAGATGTGTATACTTTAACACAAATTATATGTAACAGGTAGGCAATAACATTTGCATTATTGACAAAAGATGTGCCACAACTTTTTTGGGTTTATCTACCAAATTAATGCCATCATTATATGAACAAGGGGTACATCATTAGAATATAGTGACAACAAACTATCCCCTGTTAGTTATTTCCAATGTTGAAAACACACTATCCCCTATTAGTTATTTCTATGCATCTTACATTCTAATGATGTCCCCTGTCCACTTTTCCTACACAGGGGATAGTGTGTTTTCCAACACTGCAAACACTATGAGCATTTTTTTGTTCCATTCATATCAAGAAAGTGAAATATCATTTTTATTGTAACCAAAGAGTTCTAAAATTTGAAGATGGACTTCATTACATAACTGACAAGGGACAATGTGTTAAATTCCAACACTACAAATTCATAAGGAAATAATTGACAAGGGATAGTGTGTTTTCCAATACTACAAATAATGTGAGCATTTTTTTGTTCCAATCAAATGAAGAAAGTGAAATTCCATTTTTACTATACCAAAGAGTTGTTCTAAAATTTGAAGGTGGACTTCATTACATTCTTGGTGCATATGAAACAACTTTTCATTGGGAAATAAAGTTTATAATGGACTATGTGTTTTCCAACATTGCAAATAATGCAAGCATTTTTTTGTTCCAATTAGATGAAGAAAGTGAATTGTCACGTTTACAACACCAAAATTTTTTTTGTAAAATTTGAAGGTATAATTCATTACACTTTTGGTGCATACGAAACAAAAAAAAATCATAAGGAAATAATTGATAGGGGACAGTATGTTTTCCAACACTACAAATAATGTGAGCATTCTTTTGTTCCAATCAGACGAAGAAAGTGAAATGTCATTTTTACTGTACCAAAGAGTTGTTATAAAATTTGAAGGTGGACTTCATTACATTGTTGATGTGTATGAAACAAAAACTTTTCATGAGGAAATAATTGACAAGGGACACTTTGTTTTCCAACACTACAAATAATGTGAACATTTTTTGTTCCAATTAGATGCAAAAAGTGAAATGTCATTTTTATTGTACTAAAAAGTTGTTCAAAAATTTGAAGGTGGAATTCATTACATTATCAATGTGTATGAAACAAAAACTTTTCATAAGGAAATAACTGACAAGGGACAATGTGTTTTCCAACACTAAAAATAATGTGAGCATTTTTTTGTTCCAATTAGATGAAAAAAGTGAAATGCCATTTTTCTATATTGTAGATTTGTTCAAAAATTTGAAGGTGGGCTTCATTACATTGTTGATGTGTAAAAAAAAAAAAAGCTTTTCATAAAGAAATAACTAACATGGGGCAATGTGTTTTCCAATACTAAAAATAATGTAAACATTTGTTTTGTTCCAATCAAATGAAAAAAATGGAATGCCATTTTTACTGTACGAAAGAGTTGTTTGAAAATTTGAAGGTGGAATTCATTACATTGTTGGTGCATACAAAACAAAAACTTTTCATAAGGAAATAAGTGATAGGGGACAATGTGTTTTCCAACACTAGAAATAATGATCATTTTTTTGTTCTAATCCGATGAAGAAAGTGAAATGTCATTTTTATTTTACCAAAGAGTTGTTTTAGCATATACATATAAGTATTCACTTTAATTTGGATAATGCATGAAGGAAAAAAAATAGATTTGTTTGATTAAAGAGTGCACAAAAAAATCACGACACATTTGAAATTCATTAATGCAAGATAAGAACAAAAATAATGTTATGAAGCAATGTATGCGAGGAATCCATTATACATATACAATTCTCCAAATGTTTTAATAAGTGAAAATCACATGATTGTTTACATCAGAGACTAAACACAATATTTACAAGGCTCTACTAGTGTCACCCATCCACTCCATTGGAACAATGTGAGCCAAGGCAACAATAACTAGTTGACATTAGGATTGGTCATCCAAAGATTACACAATAACTAGTTGATGTTAAGATTGATCATCCAAAGATTACATAAATTTAGCCATCAACACTCTAATTAGATTTCTAATAAAGCCCAAATGTTATCCAAGTATAACTTAATATATAACTTATGATAAGAGTTTAAATTGTCTAAATATAAAACAAACCACAACATTTTCCTTTTCTTTGGTAAGCTCTACAAGAATTAGATCCCCATGAATATAGATAGAGGGGCTTGATCTATAGCCAAGCTAATTATAACACTAATTTCACCACAAATAGGCCCATATGCACATCATCAAGTAGGCCTAATGCTATTGGATGTTGTCAAATCTCTGTGCCCAAAATAGAAAACATACAAGCTCTAGTTAGCTTTGATTTGTCATCCAATAATCCCTGAAAACATTTCATCTATGTTTGACAGTCTGTTGTGACTTGTTGCAATGAACATCTCTAATAACCAACTCATCAGATGCCTATCCAAGACATGGTTCACATTATCTAATGACATGAGGGCTGGGATCATCTATCCATAAAAGGACAAGGATGAATATAGATAAAATGATTCCAATAAAATTTTTATAAAAAAAATCTTCACATTGCTTTTATATTCAATTGTAAGAATTGCAATATCAAACTCCTCTTGCCCATCTACGAATTTGGCTCTACAAGATCTAAAAAAATTTGTTATGGGAAATATCTATAAAAACATAGATTCTTAAACCATTTCACTGCACCTTAGGCCATAACCATAAAAATCAAACAATCAGAGAGAGAAATGGGCGAATAATAGAAGGCCAAACTTTCATACCATATAAGAGCATGTTGACAATATTATTAGTGATTTGTTTGATCCACATTGGCCACATTTCTTGCTATTCAATTCCTCAGAATCACTCCCAAATTTTGGGGTTCAAAAGTTTGAGGAGATATAATTAGCTAGCTTAACAACATTAAAAACTACGACAATGTAGTGCTTATTAAAAATCTTGGACGAGCTTAGTTGAAATACATCAATTCACTAAAAAGTTGAGACAACAAAATAGCACATACAACGGTGATAAGGAAGGTGCATGCACTGCTATTGCACTACATAGAAATGAATTCATCTTTGCAACTACTCCCAACACCAAAATTTTCCACTTTTTCTCTCACCTACAACCAATGAAACTCCAGGAAAAGAATTATGCCAAATGTAAGGTAATAAACCCAACAACCATGAAATCATACAATAGTGGATATTCAAAAAAAATTGTAACAACATCAAATACATCAATGATGAACCCACTAATAGTAGTTTCATTACTATCTAGGTTAAACAAGACATTGACAAATTTCTCTAATTCAGTCCTAGTAGTTTAGTCAAGCATCAAAACTTTGGACTTGGTAAAAATAAATTACAACTGTAACTTAAACCCAAAAATGGAGTAGAAGACTACTATGGAGAAGTTGATGCAAATTCCAGTTGGACATAAACTCGTAAATCAATATTCAATGTGTTCCTTCACAAGAAAACCCCAATGGACTCTCGAGAACAAGACAACTTGCAAAATGCGTTTTCATCTAAGAAGAAATTAGGTACCAAATTATAATGGAAATCCTATTGAATAAACTAAAAGTAAGCAAATTCCTGCACCCAAGAGGTTAAGAGATAACAATAGTGGATTTTATAGTAGAAATAAACAAAACAATCAACTCAGAAAATAGAGCACACAATACAACATATTTGTAGACCAAAAAAATTCTCTTTATTCTTACTTAAATAAAGAAGAACAATTCCAATGCATTGAATGTTGTTTCAAAACATGACTCTGCATTATTCAATGTGTTGAAGGAAGTCAAAGATAAACAACAAAAACGGTGAAATTAAAGATGATAATGGTTGTAGAAAACTTAAAATAGATGTAACACATTCTACATCGAGTTGTGCAAGCATCAATTGTCAACACCTGTTAAGGCCAAATTCAACAAAGAGTTAGAAAAACCTGCTTAGATTTTTCTGAGCATACTTTGACGGCTACCTCCTGTCCATTCTTTGCACATCCATAGAATGGACGATATAGGCCCAAAACCTCCTCTTCCAATTTTCTTGCTAAAATCACTAGTCATTACGAAATTTGAAATGATATTGTGATTAAAACCAATTTGAAATTATTTGAAATTTAAAACTCCTGCTTTTAAATCTCCCGCTCATTTTTAAAATTGTATGTCTGAAATATTCATCTGCCTCCATTGTTTAATTTGCCATCTTCGTCCATCTATTTTATCCATTTACTTTTTCATTCATGTGTTTTGGCCTATCATCGGGGGTGCGTTTTGTCCATGCAGATGGGATGTCATGTCATGATGTCTAAAACATAAGACCATAGGTGCGTTTTTTCTAGGAGTTAGCTTTCTCTATGTTTGTTTAAGGAAATATGTTTGGTATTTAAAGGAGGAGATAATGTGGAGTCAAATTCAAAAACACGTAGTCATCTCTTTTAACGTCAACTCTAGTCTGCGCTCTTGTCTTTTATTTTGAATAATTAATGAGGATAAAAAGATACTTACCTCTCTTTTTCTTTTTGCAAATAATTAGCGAGGGATTATATTAATCTTAATATTTTGTATAGTTTTTTTGTATGCCTTACATCCCATCCCCCATCCCACATGTTGGACAAAACACATCGATGGAAAGATAAGAGGGAAAGACAAAATGCATTGACAAAAAGATGTGATTTATTTTTTATTACATTAAAACTATAGTTAATTTTGAATTTTTTTATCAATTAACAGGTTTAAAATGGATCAAATGGAAACAATAACCCCACACAAAATGAAAACCTTAATCCCGCACAAAATCAAAACCCTAATCCTGTAGAAAATCAAAACCCTCCAAATCCAACAATACATGAGTCTATTCACAGAAATTTAGATCAATTAAGAAAAGTATGTAAAATCTATGAGACACTCGATGAACTATCAGACATGAAAAATAGTTTGGAAGCAATCATTTTATATGTTGAAACTTTGTTAACTTAGCATAATAGATTTGTATAGTGGTGAGAGGATCAAAGACTATTTTATGTTGATGGGTTGTCATATGATGAGGTGAAGGCTCTTGATATTGAGAAAGCCCAATTTTCCTAGTTATTCATCAATCATAGAACTGGACGGCCTATTAATGTGCAAAAACCAAAATTTTCAATTAAATGGTGCACCCATAGAGGCATATTAGAAATTTTTTGGAGATGTTGGTGGATGGTTTTTGATAAACCACCCAACAACAATCTTGATGTCCTTAGTATTTTCTCTAAAAATTATATGCTAAGTTTGTGCTAGGGAAACATGTCAATTACTTTGACATGTAAGATTTCCAGGATGTTGGTAGAGGGATGCCATAGGATAGACCTATGGCATTCCAAGTCACCCAAATTCATCCTCCTCCACCTATTGCTACTCTTACTCCACTACCCTACCCTGAGATTGTTGTAAATGTAGGAACTTTGAGCATTCATGTAGTACATTCATTGAGTGATCATTTGGTAATGTAGAGCCATCATCTTGCACAGCCATTTGACGATGCATCCCATCACAGTGGTGTTGCACCTAATACATCCGAGCAAGATGGTGGTGCACCTATTGCAGTAGCTCCCACTAGTACACAACCATCAGCTTCCACTGGTAGACCATCCTCTTTGGGACATATTTGTGTTCCTCATCGTTGCATGACATGCAACAATTTATGTTTAGGTCCTCTCCAATGGTCCATTGAGGCTCCCATGGACACATCCAACTTTGAGGTTCATGATATGTCAGATGTAGGAGTTGATAGAGCATAAAGTGGACCATTTACAGGAGATACATAGATTGCCAGGGATGATATGGGAGGATCGGTAAGTCTTAAAGCAATTTCATAGTGTGTTTTATGTAAATTCTTTCATATTTTATGAAAGATATTTGTACTAATATATGTTTATGTGTTGGAATCTTTAACAATTGTTTTTAGAGGAGCATATGTCAAAAGTGCAGCAGGCTACACATACTTCCATTTCATTTTCCTTAGAGAATCAGTACATGGTAAATTATTTAAATTTTTTATTTTAGATGTTAATATTTGAAATCTATTATGTTTAAATACATGTACTAAGTATATTGATAGTCTAATGTAATATTTTCTTTTTATGGAGCAACCTAGTTCTTATGCAACCTTGTTGACTGGGTCTGACACATTGGATGAAGTTGCACAAGTTTATATTTTTTTATTCTCGACATTATAATTATATGTGCATGTGCATTTACATTCTTGTCAATTTTTATATAGGAAGCCATCTTAGTTGATCCATCCACTATGAGCCCATCTGGTGTCATAGCATCAC
This sequence comes from Sequoia sempervirens, assembly GCA_007258455.2. NCBI lineage: Eukaryota > Viridiplantae > Streptophyta > Pinopsida > Cupressales > Cupressaceae > Sequoia > Sequoia sempervirens. Next base: position 20,599 of record VDFB02354918.1, read on the forward strand.
AATAGGTATGTGTTTATTTTATATTGTAGATCATTTACATTTAGATAGGAGTAGATATGTGATTAGTAGATATGATTATTTGTCAACAATTATATATGTTAATTTGTATCATTTTTATTTTATCTATTATAGTCCTATGTTCGACTCAACATTGTGAGGAGTGAGAGACCATTAATTTATACGAGGACTCCTAATCATCCTAATGGACAATCATATGCAAAACATCTTGCAAAGAAGAGAGCAAGATTTGAGGTAAACAAGAATTGTATTATTGATATAATATAGTACATGTATACTGATTTTGATCTTAAATTTGTAATTTATAAATGATGGTATATAAGTTTCAATTTACTAGTCTATCTTGTCAACCATTCACATAATCTAATTTGTGGTTTGAAATGTTATTTTGTAGGAAACTTCAAAGCAACTAACTTCTTCGAGGAGGCTCAATTTTGATGGTCCAGCATAGGATTAGGATATGATATAGATTGACATGTACTTAGGGCTTGATAGATCTTCAGATGACATATATGCCACAATTTGAAAACTTTTTCTGAGTAGGCATATGCTAAATTTGTATATGCACACACAATTATTCTATAGTTTGATATATAAGAATTGATATTCGATCTAATTTGTTCCTCGTGTGCATGTCTTTCTACTTTGAATTTTTTAAATGGAATGCATAATTATCTTAGAATTGTGTAAAGTTATGATTGATAATGTATGTTATAGATTAAAAAAAAACATTTGAATAGAACTTATGAATTACAATTGGTAATCCATCTATTTCTTTGAGGAGATTTTTCAAACAATGAATTGCCAAGTTTATATTGTACCACATCTTTCATACATGTCTACCAATACATTTTTATCAAACACTCATTTTGAGAATACCCATGCTTTCAAGCTCTGCTAAATGAATTTCCATTTGACATTTTTTTTTAAAAACTTGTGTAATGAAGTGTGCAGCTGATTTTTATTTCAAAAGAAGTTAAAATTAATGAAAAGTGGATACAACTTAAAGAAATGCATTTCATATTATAGTGTTCATTCGAAAGTAATATATTCATCTTGATAAATATCAATGTCACTTAATTATCATTGAAGCATATTAACATGTAAAAGGTATAAAATCATCTTGATTAAGAATCAATATCTTCACAAAATCAACTCAAACCCACAAAAAAAAAAGGGTTGTGAGAGACACCCATTACCCTTCTCTTTAACATATCTCAAAACCTAATGTGTTTGTTTTGGAACAACCCCAATGAAATTGAACTATTATGTTGAACAAGGCTCCAATCAACCCAAATTTGTAAAACAACTCCTCTTTAAAACTGCCACCCCTCCAAGATTCCTTTGGGCAGTATCTCACCAAGCTATAAACATACAAATTCCACAACTATCATCCTTGTAAACACCATCTAAGTCACTCAATCATGAAACCCTCATTTTTCATAGATTATAAGGGGTTTTATTGAAAGTATGCATTTCCACACTTATCGCACTCTAAAAACACCTCAAAAATGTTTATAGAAGTTTGCATATGCTTAATACACCTTTAGAAGTTGCTTCCCCAACAGATTTCAATCACTAACACCCTTAAACCTCTCAATTTCACTCAAAAACCACACTGTTTGCATCTAATCCATCATGCCCAAACCTTGATTGACCTCCCTTGCTCTCCCAAACCCTTCTAACATCTAATTCCTACCTAATTTGGCCATTCCACCAAAGCACAATAGATACAATAGATGGAATGAGAAATTATTTCATTTTCAAGTCTTCAAAACCCTTAAACTGGTCACACATACCTGTTCATAGTAATTTTCCTTAAAGATGCTTTCAACTTAATGAAAATCTAAAATATTGGATGAAAATTGAAGTTACAACAATCCTCCATGTAACGCCCCGCCACACAACCCTAGGGGAAGTTGCAATTAACTACACAAATGTACTATTTTTTTTATTAAGTACAATTAACAAGCAAGTTCACTACCCATTGCAACAACCCCTAAGGTTACGAGACTGAGGTTACTTAAACCCAAAAAAGAAACATGAATTGAAACCAAAGCATTTAAATTACTTAATGAATTAAGAAACACATACATTCCATACAAGATATATTACAACAAAGCATACGAGATACCACATGATTTTAAATATCAATATTCATTTAACAATAAGATTAAAACTCTCATTCCCAGAATGAGGTAAATCCAAAAGCATGATTACATATTTTATAATTCCACCGCAATAACAAATGAGGGGTAATAAAATATAATATCAACTGAAATGAATAAAGCATGAAAAGAATATGGATCCCATGAGCTCTCCAATTGGAAATCTCGTCCACACAAACAAGAAGATGACCCAACGGATTAAGGTGCATGTTCCACCCAACCAAGTGATACCCAAAGGCTCACCCCCCATGCTAGGAGATAGTAACAAGGTTTCCTACAAAAGACCATCTACCTCTAGACACAAGCTAAAACATAACTAAACTAAAACCCATACAAATACAATATTACTTAACACAATGGTTACAATGCTTCCAGAGAACAATGATCATCTACGTAGTACAACAAACTAACTTCTGGTTGACATAGAGAGAGTGTCACACATCATTTGCTATGAGTTACCCTGGATCAACCTTCCTAGGCTACCAGACCCCCATTTTGGGTTACCCTAGCTTGCCTCTACCAGTCGCTGGACCCCCATACAAATTGTGTTTCTCGTCTCATCTCAAGCCTTAAAAGTAAATGAGTCATGAGAGAGACATTTATTATCTTAATTAGTTTGAGAGTTTTTCATTAATTCTTTTTAAGTTATCACTTACTTAAACCTTAAGTGAGTTACCCTTGTGCCCCTTTATGTGTCGGACCCCCACAAAGAGCCACTCTCATATCAACAACACACACAGTACAAAACTACAATTCAATGGGTAAACTAGATAAGACAACCACTCCAATCCAAGGAGGAAAGAAATAAAGGAAACTCACTCCAAACACTAGAGGAAACAAAGTACATACTCCACTCCTTCGAGAGGAGGCAGAAACCACATAAACTGCTCATAATCCAAAGGAGGCACAAACCATCCTCATTCGTGAAAATCGGGTAAAACAACAGAATACATCTATACGCACTACCCAAGACAATATAGAGGTTGACTAACATATTACGACAACCCCAAATAATTAAAAACCCTATCTCGAAGACTTAAATAAACAATTCGCTCCATTTTCCCAACAACAATAATGAGAGAAAACACATAACAAAAGACACTTTGGCAATTAAATAACCTACCTTAGGATTTCCTAAATTCAAACAACGCAATGACATATTGCATGTAACCATAAAAAAAAAATTAACGTTATTGCAAATACTCAAAAGTAATTAAAATTACATTGGCACTTTAAGGAACTTAAACCAATAATTTAATTTAATTTTCTCCAATTACACATATTAATAAAAATCAACTTTAAAAAAAAAAAGCATTTGTTATAAGGTCAATTTTATTTCAATCTATGATAATAGGATAGCCAACTTAAGATCGATATATTTAAATATGAATATATGTTAAACATACATATATTTATTTAAATATATAAATATTATTTAATTATTTATATCATAAATCAATTTAAATTCACAATTATTTAAAATATAATATATATATATATATATATATATCATATATATAATATATAAATATTATATATATAATATATATATATTTGTTAAAAAAATAATAATTTAACATAAACATTATATTTATATATATACATATATATACACATAAATATATATATATATATTTATATAATATATATAAATACATATATAAAAATTTATATATAAAAAAAACATTTAAAAAAAAATGAAACCAACATTTACCCTAGGCTGCGCAGCCCAAAACAAGGGATGTAGCCACTGCTGGGCTGTGTAGCTCCCATGCAGGGTTGGCTACGTAATAGCCTCCCCCTCATGGGGTCGCTACATGTGGGGGCAGCACTGGGCGCTGCCTCCACAATCAACGACTCCATATGGGGACGGTTGTGGGGCAGCCCCCACCCCCAAAACCCATGGATTTTTAAATATTAATTTATTTATTTTTAAAAAGAAATAAAACACACGAATTTCCCAGAAACGAAAATTGACACAATTTTTTTATAAAAAACATTTTTTTTAAATGAAAATCTTCCAACCCAAAGCATATAAGTTTCATATGCAAAATATATCTGCATATATATATATATTCCATTTCCCAGCCAAATTGGGCAAATTATCTATAGAAAATTACACCACAAATTTAATTTTTAAAACATATTGAAACAACTTCTCAAATCCAAACATAAGGTTTTTTTTTATTTCATTTGTTCCTCTTTCAAATTCTATTGTTTGAACCTATGATCTTGAAGTTTGATGAAACAATCTGATGCTGAGCTTCTTGCCAATTCAAAACTCCAGATCTCCTTCCAAGTCTTCACCTTCAAATCCAAGATTGAATCCAACCAGAACAAAACCCTCTTTTTTCTTTTCAGCAATTTCTCTCCAAAATTAAAATTTTTAAATCCAAAATCCAAATGGAATGGATCTCCCAAGTTTTTTCCCCAATTTAGTCAATATACCCTAAAATATCCCATCCACCAAAGTTATTGCATTTTTGGAGATATTTTGAATTTTTAAATTTTAAAACCAAAATTGCTTTTCAAAAAAGGATTTAACACATTTAAAAATTTCTTTTCCCCAATAGACTTTAAAACTTTTAATAATTTCATTTCAAAAGAATTTACAACTTTTAAGACTTAATAATTCCTTTTCAAAAAGCATATGAAACTTTTTTAAAATTTCCTTTTTAAAAGAATTTAAACTTTTAAACTTTTCTTTTTCAACAAACATTTAACACTCTTACTTCCCAAAATGGATAACTTAATTCATTTCAACCTAATTAATTTAATTAATCAATAAAATAAATCTAATCCAATATTAAATCATTTTATTAATTAAATTAAATTAATGAATAAATTCAATAACATTTATAACATTATAACTAGATGAATTTAATAAACAACTTAAATACATAAAGTCATTCATTTACCTTTTCCAACTTGTAATTTAATGAAAACAAGGAGAGATGAAGAACAAGAAGCAACTTACCCTGACTAAAACCTGACGACACACTATGACTAGGGTGTTGACTTGGCATGGAAAACCTAGCTACTATCTCCCAATCGAATACCGTTGGCCAATGGATATGTTCAAACCTATGAACCAGGTGGAGTCAATGTCTTGTACTTGTCAATCTATGAATAAATAGTATATTGAACATGCATATATATATGATATGATCAAACAAACAGTGAAGAGGAAATCTTGAAATCGTAGGGTGCTCGCAAATGAGTGGTACAATCCCATCCCCTTCACCAATATACTATTACTAACTGACGAATCTAACATTAATAATATAATCAAAGTATAAAGCATCATTTTTTCAAATATTTGCTAAGTTAATCCAAAACATGCTATAAAGATAACATCAGAATAAAATACCATCACATCAAGATATAAAATTCACATCACTTTACAATTGCGATCAAATAGAACCAAGTTCCAAAGTCATAGCATAAACAGAAACAACATACAAAGAAGAACACTACCGATCAAAAGAGCCAAAATGGAGGGGTGTTACATCCTCCCCCTAGGGTCAGGCTTACTCTTGGAAGCCTACGAACACAAGGGATAGAGCTCCCTCAACACCAACTAGACCCTAACCTACTCAGAACCTCGATCCTCGAGGATCAACTCCTGAAGCTGAAGGATGAACTACACCTAGATGCTTGGCCTGACGAGTATCCACTGTAGTAAATGCCCTATGCAATCTTCCTGCATCTCCTACTTTTAGCTCTAAAGCTGTTGATCTCTGACTAAAACTAGAAGTGCCCTGCTAAGGAAACTAACGAGAAAAGTGGCCCAGCTGACCACAAGCGAACATCATGTCCCCCTATTGAAACCCTGAATAGTTGGAGATACACTAGGTCATGTAAGACCACCTCCACTAAACACCGACTGAGAACTCTGAGCAGGCTGATCATAATAATCATGATGAGCTCGCATCCAACTTTGATCTCTCTTCTTATGTCTTTAACTTCTATTGGGTTGGGATTGAGGATTTTGTTGCCTTGACTGTGAAGGTTGTTGCTGCTCACCCTTAGTGGGTGACTGATGCCCTTTAGAAAATATTATAGCCTGAGATCAACAACTCTAAGATCCAACACCAATGGAAGGTGCACTGCCAATTTGAACTCCCGTCTGACCACCTAAAACCAATTCTAAATTATCCTCAACAATACGAGCCTTATTCACAGCTATCTCCATGGTCTTCAGATCGAATACCCAAACTCCACCACTGATCTAGGCATTTAAGCCCCTAATGAAATGCTGAACCAACATACTTTCATCATCACCTATGCTCGCAAACTATTTAAGCTCGAAAAAGCAACACTCAAACTATTCCACTAACATATCCATCTGTCGTAAGACATGGAGCTCATCTCCACAACGTTGATGCCAATGATAAAAAAGGAATCGAGCTTTGAACCACTCTAGGAACAAATCCCAAGATACAGTACCGATATCCAAATGGAGCTTCTGCTCCTCCAACCTCCACCAGGTAGATGCAAAGTCCCTCAAATGCATGATTGCACACCTAGCTTTGGTGTTGCTACCATATGGATGCATAGCAAAACACCTATTTAGATCAATCAACCATGTCTCGGCCTCTGATCCATTGCCCAAACCATCAAAAGTTGGTGGACGAGATCTAAGAAGATCTCTCATATGAGTATCCATGACTGCCTCAGATGGAGCTAGAACCTGATCTCTTTCACCTATAACCTCATGATCTCTAACTTGCCTAGGGCCCACACGAGCAAGAGTCTCCTCTAGCAAGTGACGCAACTGAGTGTCCTCGATCCCTAGTGGATCCTGATGCTGATTACCGACCTTTGGCACAAACTAAGAATCCTACTGCTCCTCATGATCTAAAACATGGGGAACAATGGGAGGTGTATCCTGCTAATTACCTCCTCGATCGTCTACACGGCCACGACCTCTACTCTGACCTCGCCTAGGTGGCATGATCCTATTCAGATACACACCACAACATAAGAGAAGGTACACAAACATAAATTCTAAGTAGCTAACAAATTAATGGGTCCGTATTATCCTAGAGCACCCAATGTTTAAACTTGGGCTCTAATACCATGTGTAACACCCCACCATGCAACCCTAGGGGAAGTTGCAATTAACTACACAAACATACTATTTTTTTTGATTAAGTACAATTAACATTCAAGTTCACTACCCATTGCAAGAAGGCCTAAGGTTACGAGATTGAGGTTACTTAAACCCAAACAAGAAACATGAATTAAAACCAAAGCATTTAAATTACTTAATGAATTAAGAAACACATACATTCCCTACAAGATATATTACAACAAAGCATAAGAGATACCACATGATTTTAAATATCAATATTCATTTAACAATAAGATTAAAACTCTCATTCCCTAAATGAGGTAAATCCAAAAGCATGATTGCATATTACATAATTCCACCTCAATAACAAATGAGGGGTAATAAATATAATATCAACTGAAATGAATAAAGCATGAAAAGAATCTGGATCCCACGAGCTCTCCAACTGGAAATATCATCCACATGAACAAGAAGATGACCCAATGAATTAAGGTGCATGTTCCACCCAACCAAGTGATACCCAAAGGCTCACCCCCCATGCTAGGAGATAGTAACAGGGATTCCTACAAAAGACCATCTACCTCTAGACACAAGCTAAAACATAATTGAACTAAAACAAATATAAATACAATATTACTTAACATAATGGTTACAATGCTTCTAGAGAACAATGATCATCTATGCAGTACAACAAACTGGCTTCTAGTTGACATAGAGAGAGTGTCACACATCATTTTCTATGAGTTACCTTGGCTCAACCTTCCTAGGCTACCGGACCCCCATTCTGGGTTACCCTGGCTTGCCTCTACCAGCCGTTGGACCCCCATACAAACTGTGCTTCTTGTCTCATCTCAAGCCTTAAAAGTGAATGAGTCATGAGAGAGGAATTTATTATCTTAATTATTCTGAGAGTTTTTCATTAATTCTTTTTAAGTTATCACTTACTTAAACCCTATGTGAGTTACCCTAACGCCCCTTTATGTGCTGGACCCCCACAAAGAGCCATTCTCCTATCGACAACACACATGGTACAAAACCACAATTCAATGGGTAAACTAGAGAAAACAACCACTCCAATCCAAGGAGGCAACAAATAAAGGAAACTCACTCCAAACACTAGAGGAAACAAAGTACATACTCCACTCCTTCCAAAGGAGGCACAAACCACATAAACTGCTCCTAATCCAAAAGAGGCACAAACCATCCCCATTAGTGAAAACTGGGTAAAACAACAAAATACATCTATACGCACTACCCAAGACAATATAGAGGTTGACTAACATATTACGACAACCCCAAATAATTAAAAACCCTATATGGAAGACTTACATAAACAATTCACTTCATTTTCCCAACAATGACAATGAGAGAAAACACATAACGAAAGACACTTTTGGCAATTAAATAAGCTACTTTAGGATTTCCTAAATCCAAACAACACAATGACATATTACATGTAACCATAAAAAAAAATTAACATTATTGCAAATACTCAAAAGTAATTAAAATTACATTGGCACTTTAAGGAACTTAAACCAATAATTTCATTTCATTTTCTCTAGTTACACATTAATAAAAATCAACTTTAAAAAAAAAAGCATTTGTTATAAGGTCAATTTTATTTCAATCTATGATAATAGGATAGCCAACTTAATATTAATATATTTAAATATGAATATATGTTAAACATAAATATATTTATTTAAATATATAAATATTATTTAATTATTTATTTCAGAAATCAATTTAAATTCACAATTATTTAAAATATAATATATATATATCATATATATAATATATAAATATTATATATAATAATATATAATATATATATTTATTAAAAAAATAATAATTTAACATAAACATTATATTTATATATATAAATATATATACACATATATATATTTATATAATATATATTATATATATTGTAATAAAATATATATAATATATATAAATACATATATAAAAAAATTATATATATAAATTTAAAAAAAAAATGAAACCAACACTTACTCTAGGCTGCACAACCCAGAATAGGGGACGTAGCCTTTGCTAGGCTGCGTAGCTCCCACACAGGGTTGGCTATGTAGCAGCCTCCCCCTCATGGGGTCGCTGCCTGTGGGGGTAGCGCTGGGCATTGCCTCCATAGTCAGCGCCTCCATATGGGGGTGGCTGTGGGACAGCCCCCACCCCCAAAACCCACAGATTTTTAAATATTAATTGTTTTTTATTTTTTTAAAAAGAAATAAAACACACAAATTTCCCAAAAAAGAAAATTGACACAAAATTTTTATATAAAACATTTTTTTTAAATGAAAATCTTCCAGCCCAAAGAATATAAGTTTCAAACACAATATATATATATATATACACAGCAAAATTTAATTTTTAAAACATACTGAAACAACTTCTCAAATCCAAACACAAGTTTTTTTTTATTTCATTTGTTCCTCTTTCAGATTCTATTGTTTAACTTGGTATTTTCAGCTGAAAGAGATTGTTTCCAACCAAGTTTTCAAATTGAAAAACCAAAATTTCAAAGCATTTGAAACAAGAAAGAACCTATGATCTTGAAGTTTGATGAAACAATCTAATGCTGAGCTTCTTGCCAATTCAAAACACCAGATCTCCTTCCAAGTCTCCACCTTCAAATCCAAGATTGAATCCAACCAAAAAAAAACCCTCTTTTTTCTTTTCAACAATTTCTCTCCAAAATCGAAAATTTTTAAATCCAAAATCCAAATGGAATGGCTCTTCCAAGTTTTTTCCCCAATTTAGTCAATATACCCAAAAATATCCCATCCACCAAAGTTATTGCATTTTTGGAGATATTTTGAATTTTAAAATTTTATAATTTTAAAACCAAAATTGTTTTTCAAAAAAGGATTTAACACATCTAAAAATTTATTTTCCTCAATAGAATTTAAGACTTTTAATAATTTCATTTCAAAAGAATTTACAACTTTTAAGACTTTTAATAATTCCTTTTCAAAAAGCATATGAAACTTTTTTAAAATTTCCTTTTTAAAAGAATTTAAACTTTTAAAATTTTCTTTTTCAACAAACATTTAACACTCCTAATTCCCAAAATGGATAACTTAATTCATTTCAACCTAATTAATTTAATTAATCAATAAAACAAATCTAATCCAATATTAAATCATTTTATTAATTAAATTAAATTAATGAATAAATTAAATAACATTTATAACATTATAACTAGATGAATTTAATAAACAACTTAAATACATAAAGTCATTCATTTACCTTTTCCAACTTGCAATTAAATGAAAACAAGGAGAGATGAACAACAAGAAGCAACTTAACCCAACTAAAACCCGACGACACACTATGACTAGGGTGATGACTTGGCACGGAAAACCTAGCTACTATCTCCCAATTGAATACTGTTGGCCAATGGACATGCTCAAACTTGTGAACGAGGTGGAGTCAATGTCCTGTACTTGTCACCCTGTGAACAAAGAGTATATTGAACATGCATATATATATATATATATATATATGGTATGATCAAACACACCATGAAGAAGAAATCTTGAAATCATAGGGCGTTCGCAAGCGAGTGGTACAATCCCATCCCCTTCACCAATACAGTATTACTAACTAATGAATCTAACATTAATAATATAACCAAAGCATAAAGCATCATTAATTCAAATATCCGCTAAGTTAATCCAAAATATGCCATAAATATAACATCAAAATAAAACATCATCACATCAAGATATAACATTCAAATCACTTTACAGTTGCGATCAAATAGTTCTAACCAAGTTCCAAAGTCACAACATAAACAAAAACAACATACAAAGAACACTTCCAATCAAAAGAGCCAAAATGGAGGGGTGTTACACTCCACCAGATCCCACCACTTTTAGAGCAAGAAATTCCTGTACGGGCAAGTACAGTGCCTTGAATTTGCATATTATAATGCAAAACATAGAAATTTATGTGAAAAAAATGATTTTAGTATTCAAAATTCAAATTCTCAATGGCTAATTCCTCTTTAAATGTTCACAAGGCCTTTTAAAGGAACTACAAGTATGATAAAAAAAATTCCAATTGTTTTCCAACAAACTACAACAAGATGACTCTTGAACTTCCATCATTTGACAATAAGTTGTAATTTTGACAAGAAGTGTAAAGTTGTAAAGTGGTGCAACTTTCGTTCTGCAACTCGTAGGACTAAAAAAATTGTTCTAACATGTTTAGATGGGTACGTTTACATTAGGAATGGTCCTCTTTTGCACCCAAATACTCTGAATCACTCTGAGCTACATTGGACTGACGATTTCCCTTAAGAGTCCAAATTGCTAAAAGGAAACAATCTTTGAATCTTTATTTCTCAAAAACTATGATGCCTACATAGTCTTCGTCTAAGGGTATGGGATCGTGTTGGCACCCTCTATAATAACCTCTCTCATTTTTTTCTATCTCGGAGGCATTTTCCTGCAATGATGAGTTTCTAGTTGACGAAAAAGTTGTTAGATGCAAGCAGTGTAAAGTTGCAAAGTGGTGCAACTTTCGTTATACAACTCATAGGACCAAACAGAATGTTCCAACACGTCCGGATGGGTATGTTTACACTAGGGATGGTCCTCTTTTGCACCCAAATGCGTCAAATCACTCTGAGCTACATTGGGCTGGCGATTTCCTTCAAGAGTCCAAAGTGCTAAAAGGCAACAATCTTTGAATCTCTATTTCTCAGAAATTGTGATGCCTACAAACTCTTCATCTAAGGGTATGGGATCATGTTGGGACCCTCTACAATAACCTCTCTCAGTTTCTACTATTTTGGAGGCATTTTCCTATGGTGATGAGTTTCTAATTGATGAAAAAGTTGTTAGATGCAAGCAGTGTAACATTGCAAAGTGCTGTAACTTTCGTTCTGCAACTCGTAGGACCAAACAAACTATTCCAACACGTCTAAATGGGTATGTTTATGATAGGGATGGTCCTCTTTTGCACCCAAATATGCCGAATGACTCCGAGCTACATTGGACCAACGATTTCCCTTAAGAGTCCAAAGTGCTAAAAGGCAACAATCTTTGAATCTCTATTGCTCAGAAACCGTGATTCCTACAGACTCTTCGTCTGAGGGTATGGGATCATTTTGGGACCCTCTACAATAACCTCTCTTATTTTTTGCTATCTCAAAGGATTTTTCCTGCGGTGATGATTTTACAATTGAAGAAAAAGTTGTCAGATGCAAACAATGTAAAGTTGCAAAGTGGTGCAACTTTTGCTCCAAAACTTGTAGGACTAAACGAACTATTCCAACGCGTCCAAATGGGTACGTTTATGTTAGGGATGGTCCTTTTTTTCACCCAAATATGTTGAATCACTTTGAGCTACATTGGACCAACAATTTCCCTTAAGAGTCTAAAGTGCTAAAAGACAACAATCTTTGAATCTCTATTTCTCAAAAACCATGATGCCTATAGACTCTCCATCTGAGGCTATGGGATCATGTTGGGACCCTCTACAATAACCTCTCTCATTTTTTGCTATCTCAGAGGTGTTTTCCTGTGGTTATGAGTTTCCTATTGAGGAAAAAATTGTCAGATGCAAGTAGTGTAAAGTTGCAAAGAGGTACAACTTTCATTCTACAACTCGTAGGACCAAACAGACTATTCCAACACATTCGAATGGGTAGGTTTATGTTAGGTATGGTCCTCTTTTGCACCCAAATATAGTGAATCACTTTTAGCTACATTGGACCAATGATTTCCCTTAAGAGTCCTAAGTGCTAAAAGGAAACAATCTTTGAATCTCTATATCTTAGAGGCATTTTCCTGTGGTGATGAGTTTCCTGTTGAGGAAAAATTTGTTAGATGCAAGCAGTGTAAAGTTGTAAAGTGGTGCAACTTTCATTCTACAACTCATAGGACCAAACAAACTATTCCAACACATCTAGATGGGTACATTTATGCTAGGGATGGTCCTCTTTTGCACCCAAATACATCGAATCACTCTAAGTTACATTCGATCGATGATTTCTCTTAAGAGTCCAAAGTGTTAAAAGGCAACAATCTTTGAATCTCTATTTCTCAAAAATTGTGACGCCTACAAACTCTTCATCTAGGGCTATAGGATCATGTTGGGACTCTCTATAATAACCTCTCAGTTTTTGCTACCTTGGAGGTGATTTCTTGTGGTGATGAGTTTCCTATTGAGGAAAAATTTGTCAGATGCAAGCAGTGTAAAGTTGCAAAGTGGTGCAACTTTTGTTCTGCAACTCGTAGGACCAAATAGACTGTTCCATCATGTCTATATGGGTAAATTTACGCTAGGGATGGTCCTCTTTTGCACCCAACTAAGCCGAATCACTCCAAGCTACATTGGACCGATGATTTCCCTTAAGAGTTAGATTTTTAGTTAATGGAAAAAGGGTCAGATGAATGTGATGTAGAGGTGCAAAGGGGTTTAGGGTTCATTTTGGTCATTGTGAGTAAGTGAAAAAGTGATTCATTTACTCAAATACACTTAAGTTGTGAACTACACACATGAATACAAAGTATACACATTAAAACATGTAGGTCGTAAAGTATACATTGCAATACTCAAATACACTTAAGTCGTGAACTACACACATGAATACAAAGTATACGCATTAAAACATCTAGGTCATAAATTATACATTGCAATACTCATAAGTGACAAAGTATACACTTGAATACACATAAAGTGTACACAATATGCATGATATTATCATTCAATAATTGCTATCAAATATAGGATTTACAAAATGCCACATAGGCATACAACAAACAACCCTAATACATAGTCGTTTCCCAATGGGGGAAGGAAATAGAGCTCACATTGTCTTTGTGGTCGGCATACTCTTCCACAAGAACAACTTGTTGATGTTCTGGAGTGACAACCACCTATACAAACCATTAAGGTAGCAGTCACACTACATAAAATAGAAGAACAAATCTATATTATTCCAAATGACTTAATTGATGATGAAATGGTAATGCAAACTATTAAAGATGCTTAGAATAACCAATCTATTTTATTCTAAATAACTTAATTGATGATGAAATGGTAGTGCAAACTATAAAAGATGCTTAGAATAACCAATCTATATTATTCTAATCTCTCACATACCTCTCCCAAAGGATTAGAGGTGGCTATTTTTGCAACAGGTCCATGATCTATTGTGCTAGGAACATTGCAATATACTTCAAATGGGAAATCTATATTGTCACAATAGAAAAGATGCTTAGACTAACAAATCTATATTATTCTAAGCAACCTGAATGATGATGAATTGGTAATGCAAACTATAAAATATGCTTAGAATAACCAATCTATATTATTCTAATATGTCGCATACCTCTCCCAAAGGATCAAAGGTGGCTATTGTTGTAGTAGGTCCATGATCTATCATGCTAAGAACATCGTAATATACTTCAAATGAGAAATCTATATTGTCACAATAGAAAAGATGCTTAGACTAACAAATCTATATTATTCTAAACAACTTGAAAGATGATGAATTGGTAATGAAAACTATAAAAGATCCTTAGAATAACCAATCTATATTATTCTAAACAATCTAAATAATGAACCTTAGTAGATAAACAATATCAAAATGTTATGAATAATATCATACATGTCCCATATGACAAATGATATGCTACTCAAGTGTACCTGCAAGGTCATCTTTTACCTTCAAAGTTTCTAGTAATGCTTCATGATCAACACTACTAATTGTCCATAGTTTTTTTGTTTTTGGTCTAGCATGATGTCTCAATAAATTAACATTTTTTGCTATAACAAGGTTTAAATACATTAGAATGGTTTTTGTTTCTCATATTCTTCAAATGTAGGTATGTCATTCTTTCTAATCATATATGTTCACAACCAAGTTTCGAAAACAATAATTGAACCTATGTGATCATAACATTTTTATCAACATCTAAATATACTTAGAATAACAAATCTATATTATTGTAAACAACATAAATGATGGTGAAATGGAAATGCAACCAAGTTTGAGAAACAAAAATTGAACCTATAGGATACATGAAGCCATCATCATCTGTCATCAGTTGTGTTAGATTTTTCTTTCCTTGTACATATTGTGCCAACCAATAGTCTGATCCCTCTTCATTCCCCTATGATGCTACAACTGCATAGACATGTCCTAGTTGTATAAGATCTGAAAGATTATCATAGTCAACTGAACTTTCTATTACATCTTGTAATGAGGATTGTGTTATAGATAAAGGGGTTAGGTACTGTGGAATCCATGTATCTACCCAGTCACTTGACTCACACTGATCCCAATCAAACTAAATACAATTCTGACAAAAACAAGCCATCTCTCGTGTCCATATGGTTCATGCACTCACATCTAACCTTCAAACTTAATGCATCTTTGAAGAATCTCTAATTGTTTGACATTCCATTTTGTCTCCCACTATGCCCTCCTCAACCAATCAAAAGAACCTACTGACCTATGAATCAAGTGACCCTCCTCGTGATAGTGCATAAGTACACCAATCCATAAGAGAACATGCATCTCTAAATGTTGCACCACCTCTAATCTTTATTTGTTCCTTAACTAAAGATCCCTTCACACATGCACATTCACCATCATGCTTGCCTTTTCCATGCCCAAATTTGAAAAAAATCCAAATATGTGGTACACCCATCTCTATATGCATCTTTCTTAACCAACAAAACATGTGAGCATTCTTGAATTTCCCTATGCAGTTATTTGACCAAATCAAATGTTGACCCAATGCAATTCCTTTTTCCTGCAAGAACTCAAAAAAGTTTTCAAAGCAATGTTGTACAAACATGGATGAATGAGATCTATCATCACTCATGTAAAAATGGTACTCCCTAATTATCTTGATGTCCTCTTCTATACTATCAGGGGCATGCCTATATGTTATGTGGACAAAAATGACAATTTAAATAGAATTATAATATTGTGATGGAACTTCATTGTGTGGTTGCAATGTATAATTTTCAACAAAATCAACTACAAATACAATAGTTCCAATGGGGAAAGATTCCTTACACATCCTAAATTGTTGATCCAACCATTGCGACCTATGGCTATGCATTGCATACTTATAGAAAAGATTTTTCTTAAAATCTAAAATAAAATCAACAATACTTACCTCTCTTGCAACCAACTCACATCTGGAACCCTCACCTCCACTCTTCAATGTGAATTTCACTATCACATACTTGTTTTTCTCAACAATTTTGTTACCAAAATCATGATTGTTTCCCTCATGAAAGCATGTTACAAACTTGGATAAACCACCACATTGCAAACATGTTTCATTTAAACAATCATTTCTATAAAATAAGCAACCATCACCTCTAATGCATAAAAATGAATCTAACAACTCCCTGGATGACTTGGGAAGTTGCATTGAATGACACTCCTACAACATTTAATCAGTATGCATAGTAGAACTAATATGGCATAACAATTCATGATACATTGAAAACTCAACATGGTATTTACAACATGTATTACAAACCTTAATAGGAACACAATAAAATGGCTTGCAAGACTCAAAAGCCCTTTGCCAAATTTGCAAATGTGGATGTTCTTGACAAAATTATTTGTACCAAATTATTTTGCTACATTCCAAAAAAAATTTAGGATGCGGTGTACGATCTCTATTACCAATTCGTAACTTTAAAACATCCTTTACATTCAGTGATACTCTAGAGTGAGAATTCCAATATTGTTCAATTTGAATCTTTACATTATTGGCTAGCTTTTTATCAACACATGGAAGCTGCCTCCCACTAAAATCCCACATATCATTTTGAAGAGCACTATCGAGTCTTCCTCTTCTTAATAGTGCTCTATTCAATGTTTTACAATTTAAGTTAAAATCAATACAAGTTTGTCTCATTAAACAAGAATTTCTCAAATGATGAATTACTAGTGATGTTGTGATCACTCTTTAAGCATCCTTTTTATAGTTTTCCTTACTAGTCTTTCCATTAGAGGTTAGAGCATTAAAAATATTTTTTACAATAAGACTATTTTTCCATTTTTTTGTGAGATGAATCTTCAACTTTTTTAATAATGGTCTCATTTCGTAAATCTTAAGTAATTGCACAAAAATTTGGCATTGTTCGGTTAATGTCTTATTGGAAAAGAATTCATTGAGTGATTTCATAGCCCACAAACAAACCATTCGTTGTGACCTTTTTCCTTGAAGATTATCAATTATGTTCTCATCTATTTCAACCAACCATTTAGGGGTTCTTTTGTGTTTAGGTGTTGCATAAGGTTCATGTTCAACATTTCAATAACAATTTCATTTTGAACAACATTTTCATTGTCAAAAACAATTTCATTTTCAACCACATTTTCATTTTCAACATTTTCAATAAAAAATTCATTTTGAACAACATTTTCATTCTCAATGTTGTTCACATTTTCATTTTCAATTTCCACATTTTCAATTTCAATATGATGTTCAATATTTTCAATTCCTATTTCATCTTCACTTGAATTAGCATTCAATGGTTTAGAAGAAGCTTCAATTTGAATATTTTGCATACCTTGTCTTCTTTTCTCATGACTTTCTCTATCTTTTTTTCTATATGCTTCAATTTGATTTGATGTAAGTTTCCTTTATCTTTTTTCTTACATAGACTCTTGCTACCCATTGCACAAACAAAAAACACACACAAATTATTGGAATGCTAAAAAAAGTGTAAGAGAATCTATGAAAAGCTGAATTTCATCCAATGCAAACAAAAAACATTAGAATTTCATGACAAAAATAATGTAGGGACCGTTGAAATACTCAAAATGGTCTCTTTTTTGTTTTTTATATAACTTCAAAAATGGATATCCATTATTAAACAGATATTCGTTCTGATATGTTATGTGAAATAACTAACATTCCCTCAACTCTTAAAACAATTCACACACAAAAAATGGATATCCATCTATAACGGATATCCATTATGTACGGATATCTGTTACCTATAGTCTTATTACAAAGTCATATGTAATATAATATATAATATATATTATATATTATATTTTAATATATAATATATATATTATATGTTAATATATATTAATATATAATATATTATATATATATATATATATTACATATTATATATTATATATTAATATGTAATATATATAATAGATCTATTAATATTAATATAATATATTTAATATAACAAATATATAATATATAGTATCCCACTCTCTTCCACCCTCTTCCACACTCTCCCACCCTCTACCACCCTCTCCCACCCTCTCAAACACTCTCCCACCCTCTCTCCCACACTCTCCCACCCTCTCTCTCACCCTCTCCTACTCCTCTCTCTCCCAACCCTCTCAACTCTCCCACCCTTCCTCCTCCCTCCCCACTCTCCCACACCCTCCCACCCTTCTCCCACCAACTGTCTCCCAACCCCTCTCCAACCCTCTCTCCCACTTCTCTCCCACTCTCTCCCACCCTAATCTCCCACCCTCTCTACTCCTCTCTCCCACCTCTCCAACCCCTCTCCCCACCCTCTCTCCCACCTCTCTCCCACAACTGGCCCCACCCTCTCCAACTCCTCTCCCACTCCCTCTCCAACCCTCTCTCCAACCTTTTTCTCTCCCACTCTCTTCCACACACTCCTAATCCTTCTCCTCTTCATGTCTTGAACTCTTCAACTCTCTTTACCTTTCCCTCCCTCTCTCCTAGCCTCCTCAACCTTTCCCACTCTCCCACTCTCCACACCTCTCCCACTCTCTCCACCCTCTCCCACCCTCTCCAACATTCTTTCTCCTACCCTCTCTCCCACCCTCTTTCACCACTCACCCTCTCCCACCCTCTTTCACACACTCTCCCACCCTCTCCCACTCTCCCACTCTCCCACTCTCTCCCACTCTCTCCCACACTCTCTGCCACTCTCTCCCACTCTCCCTCTCTCCCCAAACCCAAAACAATATATCTAAAAGGAAGATGGAGACTTCAAAGGGATACTATGTATTGAATATATTACATAATATATTTAATATATATACAATATATCTAGAATATAAATAATATATATTATAGTATATATTATATATAATATATACTATAATATATATTTTATATAATATATACTATAATATATTTTGAATATAATATATACTAGAATATATTTTGAATATAATATATACTAGAATATATTTTATATATAATATATACTATAATATATTTAATATATTATATATTATATGATATATTTAATATATATTATATAATATACAATATACAATATATATTATATAATATATTATATAATATAATATATTAAATAATATATTATTTATTGTATAATATATAATATATATAATAAATTTATGGTATAACAGATGGATATCTATTATTTACTCCATTTAACTTAAGCCACAAGGGAATATAATATAGTTTTATGATGGATATCTATTTTTTGAGGATTTTATAACATGAATTCTTCCACATTTTCATGAACTAGACCTCATTTTGGCGACACAACAGTCGAGCAACGATCTTGAGGTATGTTGGTTTTGCATTTTTTCAATTTTTTTTTGCTAATTAGTGATAAATTTAAGATTTTTTTTCAATTCTTTTTAAATTTTTTGAATTTTTTCATTTCTATCTAAACTTACAAAAAAAATTGAAACCCTAGTTAGTGGAAAACAGAAAAATGTAACCTTCATTACTAGAAAAAAAAAACATAAAATTGAACGTAGCATACTAAACAAACATAAAATAGAACTTTGATTACCCCCTTTCTCCATTTCTTTTACATTCTTGTCTATTTTTCATTATTCTTTATCACTTATTTTCATGTTTCTTAAATTCTTGCTTTGTTTCTTATTTTTAAGTTAGTATTTCTTTGCTAAACAATTTGTTTTTTAATTTTTTAATTGTTTTGACTCTCCTCAACTCTCAAAATAGAAAAGATCCTTCTTGGAAGTGCTCTAAATTTCCAATTCTTCATGAATCTGGATCCATTGTTAGTATTGACCAGACAAAACTTGTCCCTGCAACCATAGGGAATTGGGTGAAGTGAATGGGTAATAGTCAATGTGCTATGCAGGAGGATATTATATTGAATCATATACAAATGATAGCTTCCTACATAGCCCATCAATTATTTCCCATTAACTTACCCCATTTCCCTATGGTTGCAGGGACAAGTTTTGTTTAACCATTACTAACTATGTATACAGATTCACTTAGTATTGACAATTTGGAGCGTAACACTTCCACCTTTGATGAATCAATTTGGAGTTTAATACTTCCACCTTTGTTGAATCAATTTGGAGCTTAACACTTCCACATTGCAACGAGGTAAAAATTTAATGTATTTTTAAATGAGATTTCACATCACTTTAACAATTATTTATTTTCCCTTTACATGCCTTAGACATAAATGAGATTTACATTTTTTTTCGTTTGTATTCAATTAAGTCATTTATATTGAATGCTTTAAGGGGATTTTAAACATGTATCTTACATTTTTAAATTACAAATTTAATGCAGGTTCACTTATATCTAAATCATGGATCCACGCCCTATAGCTCCAACTACTCCACCTCCACACACTCCACCTCAAAACCCCCCACCTCCACCACCTGCACCCAATGGTGGTTGCTTTCGAGAAAAAATCGATGTGAATTTTAGAACCATTCAGGATCAAGTTAATGCTATTCAAAATGAAGAATGTGTTCACCCATTATTCAGGTGTTTTGCATCAAAAATGCAAACTTTTGTTGATGTGTGTAGGTCCAAGGAAGTGGACTTAGATGAGCACCAACGATGGCTAGAGGAAAGGAGACAGTCCCAATATAAACAAGAAAACACAAAGAAATAAATAGATGCAACTAAGAGCCACAAAACTTTATTAAGACAATGATCTTATATTTATAAAAAAAATTGGTCTTTGTTGGATATTTTATAAAGAATTTTGTTGGATGGATATTTTATAAAGAATTTGGTTGGATGGATATTTTTAGTGTTCAATTTAAATGAATATTTAATAGTATAATGATGAGACACAAATTTAGTAATAAATATTAAATAATCTATTAATTTAGTGTTTGTTAATGTATATATTGTGCATATATAGTGTTTATTCATGCATCATGGTTGACTGATGGCTTATTTATTGATCATAATCATTGTATAGATTTAACATGAACAATTTAATTAACATGTATCTTGATGCTTCTAAGGATTTTGTTTGAAAGTTGCATAATGTTCTTGTTTATGTACCTTTATTGGAAGATAGTGATTATTATTCATGACGATTTTATGGTCTTTTACATGAATGATCTAATGACATGTTATTAAACTTGAAGGTTTTAATGGCATGAACATTGAATTGAGTTGTAATGGTTTTGTTTGATGGTTGTATCACTTCTTATTCTAGAGCCCGTCCCAACATAGGAAAACAGTCTTCAGGTCTCAACTCTCTCTCTTTCTCCCTCTCTCTTAGGTCTCCCTCTCCCTCTCTCCCCCTCTCTCCCTCTCTCTCTGTCTCTCCATCCCTCTCTCTGTCTCAACTCTCCGTCTATCTGTCCCTCTGACTCTTAGGTTCCTTCCACCCCTCTCTCTCTCTCTCAAGTCTCTCAGAGCTTCCTCTCTCCCTCCATTTCTCCCTCTCAAGTCTCCATCTCTCCCTAGATCAAGTCTCTCTCTCTCCCTCTTTTCCTCCTACTCTCCCTCTCAACTCTCTCTCTCTCCCCATCTGGACTTTCTCTCTCTTTCTCTCTCTCTCATTCTTAAGCCCCCCTTTGTCTCTCTCAAGTCTCTCTCTTGGACTCTTTCCCTCCCTTTCTCCCTCTCAAGTCTCTTTCTCTCTCTCCCTCTCTCCATCCATCTATCCATCTCCCTCTCAAGACTCTCTCTCTCTCTCCCTCTCAAGTCTTTCTCTCTCGCTTCTCTCTCCCTTGCTCTATCTCTCCCTCCAAACTATATATATCTCTCTCTCTCTCCTTCCTGAGCTATACCTCCCTCTCTCCCCCCTCTCTCTCTCCCCATCCCTCTTAGGTCTTTCACTCCCACTTCTAAGGTATTTCTCTTTCCCTCTTTCTCAAGTCCCTCCCACTCCCTCTCTCTCTCTCTTTCTTGTGAATTGGCCGCACATCAATAAATATATACTATGTATTAAATATACTATATAATATATATTACATAATATTAATAAAATATATAATATTTCATATATATACTATATCCTATATATAATAATTAATATGTATACTATATATATAACTAGTATCAAGAGTAAACCATGACATAATAGCAAACACTCTAAACTAGGAAAACATATCCCCAATCATAGGAAGATAACCATACCAATGATACATCCACATCACTGCCAACAACTCGCACTGAACCGTGATACGATCTACACATGGCATTATGACAACCATCCTCTCCATGAAGATCATCCAAGTCTACACACACTCAACTGCAAAGTCAGTAACATACAAGTAAACCAAGATCTCCAAGCCCAGAAGATACGTACAACCGCCATCAAAACATCACAAACCAATCCAACACCACCAAGTTATCATTGTCAAAAGCTCCCACTAAAAGTGTATAACCAATGAATGTAACAAGCTATCATGAAATCATGATCAAACCAAATGCTACAAGTCCCATGAATCAACTAATCAACAAATCAAAACATCCATCCTCTCAATCTTGAAACAACATACCAATGAACAAATGACCACAGATAATGCCGACTAATAAAATTTACAACATCAATGAATCAAACCTAGTGGATATAGATAGTCAACATCTAAGTCATCCCACTGCAACTGAATGGGTGATCAATCCATAAAATTGCATAACTTGTAGATCCAACCACTGAAACATGCAAACTCATCATCACATTAGTAACTACTGCAAACTGAGATATCAAAGAAGATAACCATGTAGACATCAAGACTCAAACACCAAATCAACCTCTGATACGATTTTCCAACCATGTCCACAAATGAGTAATCATAGTCAAGGATCCAAATAAGCATCCGAAAGATAATACCAATCTCCTAACATCAAACCATATCACCACAAAATACCACATACTTGATCATGTCGTGCCAAAGCATCAAATATACCTGCATATCCATGACACCATAGCCATATCCATCATTGTACCTACACTCAACTATCACCCATACGAGACTCCAAGTCTGAAACCATGTCCTCAAAGCCGAAGACAAATTGTGTACCTATCACCATCAAAGTCCCAACTCTAAAAGTCACCTGTAAACCTGTACCAGGAAGCACCAATCTGATAATCAACTATAGCATCATAAATAACACATAAAAACATGTACTCCCTCAAGGTTTCACCTCTTGAATCATTTGGATGCTCACACATTCACACTCTGAATCTTAGGCTCCTACAAGTGATCAAACAAGTACCAAACATTCCCTGCACCACAAACTGATAAAAAATATAAAAAACTATGTATTACAAGTAGAAGTGCTACAAATTCTCTCCAACACCTCTTCGAAATCGAAAAACTGATTTCGTATGCAAAAGTTATGACCAAAAATGTGAAAACGAGAACATCTGACTTCCAAGCTCCAAAAACACGTCAAAATGACAAAATCAGAGAACCAAACTTGTACCACAACGTAGTTCTCGGAACTAACTTTCCAGCGACTATAAGTTGAAAATTTGACATGCTGAGTGAAAGTTATACTTAGAAGAAAAAAAATTGTCTAATTAAACTATATGGACACCATTTGGTGGCCCCCCCTCCAAAACAAATATTAAAAATTTAAAGTCTTTTTCAAACATGGCAGACTTTTCATTCATTTTTTATTTTAATATTTTAAAATGAGTGGGCAATGGTTTATGCGATTTTTCTTTTTTCTAATAATCTTTTATTTTTCTTTCATAGGATTATTTTAATGATTTTTTTCACCTAACGATGAAAAATTATTTTTTGCAATTTTGTGGACGGGATTTTTAATTTTTAATTTCTTGCACATGGGAAATGGATCTTTTTCTAAAATTTTTTTGTCTTTTTTTCAACTTTTTCAAAATAGGTCAAATTTTATGTCAAAATTCATCTATCGACCAACTTGAATCCAACCATGAGGTTCATTTTGTTCTAGGAGGTCATTTGTGAAATTTCCCCCACAAAATCCTCACATGCAAATTAAAACCAAGAAACCCTTTTTCACCCAACATTGGAAAACTTTAGATGTTCAATAAATCTAACAAATCTTGATAACCCAAAGGCCCAAATCTGCATAAAAACACCTGCAACATGTGTTTCATATCTTGTAATGCCTCAGACTCTACATGCATGTCCATGGCTTCAACTTTGCAAAAACTCTCAAACTAGGGTTATAACAAAAATTCTTCAACCATGAAAACTTTGATACCACTTGTTAGGAAATATTGCATTCAAAACCAAAATCTTAAATAATTTCCTATATAACCCATGAGAGATTAATATGCATACAAGTTTTGCAAATGCATAGATCAAATAAACAAGCCACAAGATAACATACAATTTACCTTGTGAAAACCCTCAAGAGGGAAAAACCTAGCCTCCAAAAGCATCTATACTCCATATTAATCAACAATAAAGCTATACAAGAGTTACAATGAATACCTCTGAAGCATCAAGCCCTCCAATGCACTCTCATGTGTCCAAGCATGAATCCACACATTCCATGCCATGTTTCACAAATGCACTCTTCAGGAAGACTCAATAATCACAACCAACCTGCTCAGCCCACCCAGTCTAAACCACTACATTGTGTTTTCTTTTTATAGACACAAGCTCACACAAATACAACTAGTGGTAAGGTAAAACCATGTGAATACAAAACCACTGACCCCTCATTTCTAATATTGGGTACTAAGTTTTTACATTATTTATTTCCCCAATATTAAATTATTATCATGTCTCCTAGACAAATAATAATATAATGTTACAATACAACATTGTGTGGGTCCCCAAATAATTACCTAGTGTGATTATCGACACCACCAAGGTGCATCACAACTAAATAATTATTTAATTACAATAATATGATAAAACATTTTATGCAATGGTGTACAACACCATATCCCAACAAGTCCATGATTGTTGGGCGACCTATTGTTGGTGTTTGTTTTTTTGGTGATCATGACTTCGTTCTATAGAAAAGAAGCTAAAAAAAAGATTGAGCAGGCATTGATTGGGGGGACATTGTGCTTGGAATTGGTTTGTTTCCTGCTTGGGAATCAAATTTGGATTGAATAACATTGTAATCATTTTTGTTTTGTTGAATGCACACTAAATGCAAATTGGCACTGTGGTTTTTGTTTGGAGTTAAGCCTATGGTTTATTGGTTCAATCTTAAACTCTCTCTAAGAACTTGCATTGATTGGGATGTCTATTGGACACCCTATTTTCTTTGCATTGAGATTGGGATAAATTTTGATCTACTCGTTGCCTATATTTTCTGCTTCTTTACAAAGATTAAATGAGAGCAAGTGTTTGCCTTCCTAGGTTGTGTGTTGGTTTGGTGTATGTTAAGCATTTTATGTGACTTATTGACTTTGTTGCATGTTACTTATGGTAAGGGTCTAGTTTACAGTGAGGAAGTCATTTCTTTGGAGAAACATCGATCATTGTATGTGTCTTTGCATTGTTCTTACTGTAACAACCCAACCTAGACTCTTGTTTTTGGACGATGGAAATGATTCCTATTATTCTTGCTTGCTAATATTGTGTGTTTGAGAATGTGAGATAGTTTTCCATCACCCTCCCTATTTGCATCATTTTCATGTTAGTGGTGGGTTTTTGAAGAAGTCATAATTTGATGATTATATTCATACTAATATTTCAAAATAAATCTATACAGACACAAGCTGGGCATACAGGAAGTGACATGGGTGAAAGCAAGCTGGTATTTTGAAAGTGGCATGTGTTTGTGTGGTAGTCAACCATTTAATATGTTGCTCCAACATCGATACCCATTATACAGAAAAATAAAATCTATGAACATAAGTTGCACATGATATAAACATGCTATTATATTCTAGCCTACTTTACCTTAATTTATTTTCAATATAGATCTTCAAATGAAATTCTATAATTGTGTTTTACTAATGATAAGTAAATAATTACACACATTTTCTTATATAAATCACAAACTTCATATGTATACTACTATATGTCTCACAACAATCAAGCGCTCTACCATGTATATGCAATTATTCAAAGCTAGTTTCTATATGGATCACATAGGTTCAATTCATATTATGCAATTTTCAAGTTTTGTAATATTTCAGTGTCTCACTTGTATCCATCATAATAGTTCTATTTCATTATTGAGAAAAAACATAAGTATTTGAAAACCAATGGTTTCAAGAATGTGGGGGAGTGCATGACATTGAATTCTTGAGTAAGCATGCGTAAATTTGGACAAGAAAATATATGCGCCCCTATAAGTTGGACTCTTTATCATCTGATTTCAGTTCAAATCTATCCAAAATGTTACAAAAGAGTGGAGGGGAAGACATTTCTATTTTGGCTTTATAAAGGACATTTGGATAGTATGATTTCTATCTTAGATTTGATTGATGTTTTTTATTCTTTTGATGTATTGTTCAAATCATGCCGTTGGAGATGGCTATCAAATTCTTCATGAATGACTTCAAAATTGTAGGCTTAATCACCAATGCATAGGGATACAATTTTTGTAGAGCTCACAAAGAAAAGGAAAATATTGTGGTATGTTTTGCATGAAGACAATTAAAACTCTTATCATAAGTTATATGTTAAATTATATTTGGATAACATTTGGGCTTTGCTAGCAATCTAATCAAGGTGTTGATTTTTTTATTTATGTAATCTCTTGGATGATCAATCTTAATGTCAACTAGTTATTAGTTCCCCAGCTCACATTGTTTTGGTGGAGCGGTATTGTAAATATTGTGTTTATTCTCTGAAGTAAACAATCATGTGATTTTCACTTAATAAAATAGATTGGAAGTAAAGATCTTCTAAGATATTACAGTAATGGAGGGGAAAAAAGTTTAAAAGAATCTTCTGACATGCTAAAAAATGGATTCAAAGCTCCAAACTAGTACTTGTATTCCGACCTTAAAAACAATTTAGAACAATTTTGAGTATTTTTTCTTTCTTTCTCTATATTAGAGTTTATGCTCGGTATTTATCTTGTGAGAAATAGGTTTCCATTCTCTTATAGAGATTTAACAAGCTCTACCTTTTTTCTACAATAATATGTTGTTTGACTTTTTCATTTTTTAAACTTTGCAAGTTATGACAAGGCAAGAACAATTTTGTGGTGTTTGTTGTTTATAAAGGAAGTAGACTTTGCACTCAAAATCATTCACAATATAAAGGAATCCTTGCTTGAGATTTGGGAAGAAAATGAGAGCTCTGAAAAATGTTGAACTCACTGAAATTGTTGTAAATGCATAATATCTCATTATAGACAATGAATCACCATCACTTAGGGTTTTTTTTCCCTATTACAGGAATATCTTCCTCATTTCTATGATCTTGAATTGTATAAAATCTTTTGGGATGACAACCCTTTTATGAGCATCTTTTTACATCTAATCTATGTAAAATTGATGTTATCAATAGATAAACTTTTCATGTATGAAATTTTATCCTCTTGAAGAATAGATCAAATAATTTTTTCCTTCTCTACTTTATGTTCTCCCTAAAGCATCTTACTACATGGAGGCCACAAATATTTTGTTCCTTAACAAAATGGAATTTCTTAAATTTTTTGATATGGTTGGTTGCACTCTTTCTAACATAAGATAGTTTGTAGTGCTATTACTAAAACCAAAGTATGCACTTGAAATTGTGTTACTACTAAATGGAAACAAGTAAAAGAGAAAATAAGTACCACATATTGACAAGTAACAAGTAAACAAAGATATGCCAAAATAAAAGTTCATAACATAAAGGAGAAAACACATTGGTGATAATTGACAAATATGACTTAGAGCATAGAAATGTTACGGGGTATGTAATGTTGTTGTCAACCAACATCCAAAGAAACATGAAACCGTGGGTATCACATGCACTAGTATCCAAAGTATTACAAAGAAGAAATTGAATTTCTAAAATGTTGGATTCACAAGATAGTGGTATTTCTTAATTTTATGCATCATCCTCAAAATATACAAATATATAGTCAAAACATACCTAGATGGTTATAAATCACGTAAAGTATTAATAAGATGTGTATACTAATAGAAATTCTATGTAACAAGTAGGAAATAACATTTTTATTATTTACAAAAGATGTACCACAATTTTTTTGGGTTCATCTACCAAATTAATGTCATCATCATATGAACAAGGGAGGGGTACATTATTAGAATATAGTGATGACACCTATATCAATTAGGTATTGCATTTATGTTTTAGTGCTTTGCATTGATTAGCAAAATGAACTAGCTCTCAATGATATACATAAGAGAGAGGTGTTGAATGACAATGCTTAGGACATTTCTTATTCACATGAGAACATAGGATGACCAATTGAGATTCTAAAAGAATGGAGAGGGCATGTTTAGAGAGGTCAACATGATGTGTATAGGATCATTGGTTATGTTTGGATGAAATTAAAGAAGGTTGGTTACTTGATAGGGGCTTGCAATAAATAGAAGTTCTTGTTTTCAAAAAGGAAATGGTACCAAAGGGGTAGTGAATAAAGAAGATGGATCAATGAAATGGTGAGGATTTTTTCAATAAGGAATGGATCATTATGGGGGGAATATAGGGTTGAATTATATATTGTTAAAATAAGGCACAAACTATTACAAATTTTAATGCTCCAAGAAGTATGCAAATCTAATTTTATTAATGCAACATTGGGTTCAAAATGGTATAATGTGAAAGCCTAAAATTAGAAAATAGAAATTAGTTAAAACCATATGATATAATTGGGAAACATAGTAGGGCTGTGAGTGATATGATTGTGCTTGTTCTAAGCTCAAGGGTGGAGAGCTCAGGGAGGATTTGTAGGTGGGAGATACATAAAACTAATCAAATTGACCTAAGGGGTGACTAACCAATTGGGTTGCTATGTGTAGAGGTTTTACAACAGTATGTGGTTTGCAAGTTTCATAACACCCAATGTTTTCCACCCTACAATTATTGTAATGAAAACCTTTATTTATTTAGAGAGTATGAATGAAATCAAAGGAACCTTAAAAATTTACAACTTTTACTTAGGTAAAAATTATGTTTTCATTTCCTCATATGATGAAGAAATAAATGCACAAAATAATTGTAGGTTGGAAAAACACAATGGGTTGTGAGTGATATGATTGTGATTGTTCTAAGCTCAAGGGTGGAGAGCTTGGGGAGGAGTTGTAGGTGAGGGATACATAAAACTAATCAAATCAACCTGAGGGGTGACTAACCAATTGGGTTGTTACTTGTAGAGGGTTTTACAACAATACATGGGTTGTAGGTTTCATAATACACTGCAAATAATGTGAGTTTTTTTTTGTTCCAATCAAATGAAGAAGGTGAAATGTCATTTTTACTATACCAAAGAGTTGTTCTAAATTTTTAAGGTGGAATTCATTACATTTTTGGTGCGTATGAAACAAAAAAAAAATCAAAAATAAATAATTGAGAGGGGACAATGTCTTTTCCAACACTGCAAATAATGTGAGCATTTTTTTGTTCCAGTCATATGAAGAAAGTGAAATGTCATTTTTACCATTACCAAAGAGTTGTTATAAATTTTGAATTTGGACTTTTTTACATTCTTTGTGCATATTACAAAAAAAATTATAAGGAAATAATTGACAAAGGACGTGTTTTCCAACATTGCAAATAATGTGAGCATATTTTTGTTCCGATCATATGAAGAAAGTGAAATGCCAATTTTTTTGTACCAAAGAGTTGTTCTAAAATTTTAAGGTGGACTTCATTACATTCTTGGTGTGTACGAAAGAAAAAACTTTTCAAAAGGAAATAACTAACAGGGGATAGTGTGTTTTCCAACACTGTGAATAATGTGAGTGCATTTTTTTGTTCCAATCATATGAACAAAGTGAAATGCCATTTTTACTATACCAAAGAGTTTTTCTAAAATTTGAAGGTGGAATTCATTACATTCTTGGTGTGTACGAAAGAAAAAAATTTCACAAGGAAATAACTAACATGGGATAATGTGTTTTCCAACACTAAATAATGTGAGCATTTTTTTGTTCCAATCATATGAAGGAAGTGAAATGCCATTTTTTCTGTACCAAAGAGTTTTTCTAAAATTTGAAGGTGGACTTCATTACATTCTTAGTGCGTACCAAATTGACTTGAGGGGTGACTAACCGAATTGACTTGAGAGGTGACTAACCAATTGGGTTGTCAGGTTAGAGGGTTTTAAAATAGAATTTGGGTTGTGGGTTTCATAACACCCACTATTTTCTAACCTCTATTTATACATAGATAGTATAATCACTTGCAATCCACTGTGTTTACCAATGTACAATTATTTTATGCATTTATTTTTCCATCATATGAGGAAATTGAAACAAATGTTTTACTCTAAGTAATAGTCGTGATAAACTTTGAAAGTGCCTTTCATTACATTCATACTCTCTAAATAAGAAAATGTATTCATTACAACAATTGTAGGTTGGAAAACATGGGTGTTATGAAACTTGCAATCCACATACTATTGTAAAACCCTCTACACATATAACAACCCAATTGGTTAGTCATCCCTCAAGTCAATTTGATTAGTTTTGTGTATCCCCCACCTAGAAATCCTCCCCAAGCTCTCCACCCTTGAGATTAAAACAAGTAGAATGCAATCACTCACAACCCACTGTGTTTTCCAACCTATGATTATTTTGTGCATTTTGTTTTCCATCGTATGAGGAAATTGAAACACATTTTTTACTCTAAGTGATAGTTGTGGTAAATTTCAAAAGTACCTTTTATTACATTCATACTCTCTAAGTAAGAAAAGGTTTTCATTAAAATAATTGCAAGTTGGAAAACACTGGGTGTCATGAAACAATCAACCCACATATTGTTGTAAAACCCTCTACACGCAACAACCCAATTGATTAGTCACCCATCATTTGATTTTTTTAACGTATCACCCACCTGGAAATCCCCCTCAAGCTCTCCACCCTTGAACTTAGAAAAAGAAGAATGCAATCACTGACAACCCACTGTGTTTTCCAACCTGCAATTATTTTGTGCATTTCTTTTTCCATCATATGAGGAAATTGAAACACATTTTTTACTCTAAGTAATAGTTGTGGTAAATTTTGAAAGTTCCTTTAATCACATTAGGAGGGATAGTGAGAGATGGGAGATAGAGAGGATTATTTCCAATTATATTTTTTCCATGAAATTCTTAAGTTCAAGAATCTTTGACTTTATTTGTTCAAATCCACTTATAGCATCATCTCTCACTTTCTTGGCTTGCAAAAATTTTATGTTCTAATTCACTTTGGTAGATGATTCTTTTAAGTGTTTTTAGAGCATACTTCTTTTTCATTTCATACATTATAGTACTAGCTACCTCCAGTTTTAAGAATCTTTCCATTTCATTCTCTACATAAAAATGCTTGTTGCACAATACATTATAATTCAAAATAATTTATTTCACTTAAGAGAATCTTATTCCTACTCTTGAGAAGTTGAGGATGGAGCATGTGCATTATGTGCAATGGGAAAATGGAAATGTAGAATTGGAGGTAAGCATGTGCACTATGTGCAATGGGCAATAATGTGGTTATTGTTAGACCCATAATCCTCTTTATCATCTTGATTTCTGTACTTAAAAAATATGCTAACCTCTAAATGGTATTAATTTCCTCTATCCCTATCCTCACAATGGTTGTGTAATAGATGTACAAAGAGTGAGAATCATATAGATGGGTACTCTTAGATTGTCATTTGAGTTACAAAAATTATACCTTATTGTCATTTGAGTTACAAAATAATGATAAATTTGGTAAGAGAGAGATGGGGGAAAGAGGGACAATCATATCACCCATATCATTCAAATTTGGTAAGGGAGATAGGGAAGGAGGGAGTGAAAAATAAAGGGAGGGGTAGTTGGAAAGAGAGAGATGGGGTAAAGATGGAAAAAGGGAGGGAGAGGAAGGTTAGGAGGGATAGTGAGAGATGAGAGATAGATATAAGTATTTCCAATTGTATTTATTCCATGGAATTCTTAAGTTCAAGAATCTTTGACTTCACTTGTTCAAATCCACTTATAGCATCATCTCTCATTTTCTTTTCTTGCAAAAATTAATATGTAATACAAAATGTCTTGACTTTATCCACCTTTTTATTTCCATTTTCCCATTGCACATACTACACACACACCTTGCTCAACTTCTCAAGAGAAGGAAGAATCTCTTTAGACAATACATTATTTATCTAATTCACTTTGGTTTGCTTCTTTTTAAGTATTTTTAGAGTAGGTTCCTTTTTCATTTCATACATTATAGTACCTGCTACCTCTAGTTATGCATTTCCATTATAGAGAGAGGTAGGGTAGGTGAGGTAGGTATAGAGAGAGTTTGGGAGAGAGGGAGGGAGAGAAGGGAGGAGGAGGGAGATAGGAAGTGGTAGGGTAGGAGGGATAGGAGGGTGAGAAACAGGGAAGGAGATAGATAGGATAGGTATAGAGAGTGGTAGGGTAGGAGGAATAGAGGGAAGGAGGGAGATAGGGACTAGTAGGTTGGGAGGGATAGGTATAGAGAGAGTTAGGGAGGGAGTGAAGGAAGGGTAGGTGGAGAGAGGTTGTGTGTGTAAATGGGGGGAGAGAGAGAGGGGTGAACATAATAGAGAGATCTATGTAGGGTGGGAGAGGTAGAGAGGTGGTGTGTGTGTCATTGATCATGAAAAGAGTTTTGTTAAACACTGATGGTATCAATAAGAACTAGAAAAAAGAAGTATCTTTAGAAATATATACAAGACTAAATATAACTATGTTTAGAATATCCAAATCAATAAATTCATAACTTTGTATAAAGTGAATACTTACACTATGATGAAGGACAAAAAGAAACATACTCTAGGGAGAGAGAGAGAGAGAGAGAGAGAGAGAGAGGAAGAGGGGACAAAGGACAGATAATGAGAAGTAAAAGCACAAACTGTCACACATTATAAAACAACAACACTAATCCAACACCAACTTGATCACTAAAAGAAAGTTGCATATATATTTTGAATTTTGAAGTAATGTAATAGTTAAATATGTATTTTTAGTATATTTTATGTTTTGCATTTTTAAAAAATTAAAATTGACTTTTAAACTAGTTTTTAATAAATTAACACTATAATTTAGTTGTTGATAAAATGCTGAAAAAATGAAATTGCATGAGACATCAAGCTTTTTATAGTAATTTTTTTTTTCTTTCAATTTTTTTTTGTGTATTTATAACTTGAAACTTTAGTGCATGTATATATTTTTTTAAATTTTTGATAAGTATATATTTTTAAATAAATATTAAAATGTGTGTGAATAAAAAAATAGTTGTTTCCATCGGACGCCAACTTTCATATTAAATATTTATATAAAATGGAAAAAAATTTATACCATTTTGAAATAAATTCTTTTATCTAGTGCATCATTTTTTTTTAGTTTTGTTAACAAGTTTTAATATTTTTCCTTGGCATGGTAATCAACCTAATATTTTGTGCTAATGACCTACTTTTAGTTTAAAAATAAAATATAAAATATAAATAATGATTAAACTATTAAAATAAATATATTTTTGAAAACTACACTTATGGATCTACAAATGGGTATTTTTTTATATTTTCAAAAAAATGTTATTTATATTAGTAGGAGTTATTTAAACTTCAAGTTTTTCAAATAATTTTATTTTTTTGGTAAATTGGACTCAAAGTGGTGCTCCATATATTTTTAGCTAGCAATTTTAGTTGAGAAAGTTGTCGAAGTATCTAACTTAGCTAAAATGAATCTTACTAAATCATATGTTTGACCAAAATTGATTTTTAGTTAGTGTAGACATGTAAAATATACAGATTGATATCGCACACTCGATCCTTATCTACTAACATCGCTTCATCCTGAATTATCCCTCTGTCTAACCATTTAATCAAATAGCCTTAAATTTGATTAAAGTCGTCATAATTCCCCTTTTAATTAAATAAATCCCTCAATTTAATTAAATCATTCTCTCTGTGTAATTAGCTAGGTCATTTCATCTTCCTATCTTTATTTAATTAAATAATCCATATTATTTGATTAAATCTCTAAAGTTCATCTAATTGAATTAAATAAATCAAACATTTATCTAATTTAATATAACACACCACCTTTGGTTAAATAAATCAAAAATATTTATTTAACTAAGTCTAAATCATTCTCTTCTCATTTTGAGTTATTTAAATCCTAAAATCTAAGTCAAAATGGTCAAATCAACTAGCATCATTTAAATTAATTAAACCATGATCAATGCTAATCTTAATCACTCAAATCCTTGAGCTTTTGCCACTTGCACATGAAAATCAATTTAATTGATTTATAAATCATCTATTTTCATTTAAAAAAGGCATCCAAGTAGGAATATTCTTCAAATTTGAAATCTCCCCCCAAATAGACATGTACATCCAACAAAGCATTTAAAATATCTTACATGTCCTTGTGCATTGAGCCAAGTGGCATTTAACTCCTCTTTCATCCCCCCTAAACATGTCACTTCTTCAAATTCAAATTTCAAACTTGCACATTGATCAAAATGTGCTCAACCTTCATCCTCTCACATGTTGACAAGTGGCATCATGTCATTGGTTTATCTTTTATCCCACATTCATCCTATCTCTCAATCTTCAACTCTTTCTTTCTATAAATAGAGAGCTCCTCCTTCATTTTCATCATCCACAATTTGAGCAAAGTTATTATACTTCAATTTCATCTTAGAGCTTTAGCATTTGCATCAAATCCATCAATTGTAGCTAGGTTATTACAAGTTTTCTCCATAGAAGGCATTTGAAGCAATCACCAAGTGGATCACAATCATCAAATCTTCATCAAGCTTGCTTAGAAGTTGGGAAAGGGCCAATTTCCACATCAGATTGGCACCAACTCCCCCATAGGATCAAGAGTTTGCATTATTTGAATAGGATTGATCTCTTTTATTGCTTTTCATTGCATTTCTTGCTTTCATTTCCTATTTCTAATCAGGTTAATGGATTTTATGGGGAATCTCTATTCTAACTTGCATTTGATCTTATTAATGTATTCATTTGTTGTGTTCTTGTAGGTATTAAGATATCAGTTCACATTTTGGTGCTAGAGGGAGGGCCTACCAGAAGATCAAATCACATTTTTTGAGAAAAAATTGTGGTTTTTTATGTTTCTGGTGTTTACAGGAAACAAAACTGTTCATAGTCCAATGACGCCATACATAACCACTCCAAACTGCAAACTGCACCACTCCAAACTTCAAACTGCACTGCTATAACTCCAATGTCGCCATATAGTGCCGCTACAAACTCCAAATAGAGCCGCCATCACAGACAAAACCGCTAGACTTTCATGCTTTTTCATGTAAACTTAAAATGGTCGTATCTTGGTCATTTTTTGATCTTTTTCAGAGTTTTTTTTTTTTGAAATGGGGTAAAATTTCATAAGCTATCTAATGGTGTAGGTTTTTATCAACTTTTATAGAGTTAAAAATTTTAAATTTTCACCTAAAGTCAAATTGCATTATAACTTGGTCTAAGTCTTAGGGTTTTTATGCTTAATGATTCATCTAACCCATATATCCTTTTGTTTCTTAATCTCATCTAGCATTTTGAGCACTTTTCAAGGTTAAGAAATCAAAAAAGGGGAGGAGAAAAAAAAATAAAAGCTTCTTATGACATCATTTCTCTATTGTATCAAGTGTCTTTAGACACTATTGGAAGCAATTATAATTCTAAGTTTAAGGATTTTATCTCTTCAAGCTTCTAGGACTCAATAGAATTCAATTTGGGTTCTAGAAAGAACAAGACAAAGGGATTAAAAAGAACCTTAGGAAAATTTACTAGATTTTGTTTAAGATTAACAATTGAACAATCAAATCTCACACTTTTTTTGGTGCAGTAAAAAGAATTCACTTTTGCTTTGTGGACTTAAAATGAACAAGTATTCTCATTGTTTTGTAATTACATACACAAAGTAATATCATCAAAAGACGTATGCGCTTCTCTCGTGCCTCACGAAAATCTTGAGAATCAAAAGGGTTTTGGTGACATTAGGTTGTGTAAGCAATTGCCTCCACATTTCATTTTGGGATTAAAATTGAAAAAAATATCTTACGAGTGTGAGTGGAATCTATTGCATGTGTTCTCCCTTTGTTTCTAAATGAAGGTTGATCAAACTATGAATATGTTTACTTTCTATTGTTTATCGTAGAGGGCCTGCCTTGGGGAAAATGTACTCACCCAAGGGAACGACTCAATTGGTAGCACTCTAAAGCCAAGAGTATTTCTAGCTGGGATATAAATGTGGTTATTGGAATAAATGCCAGTATCACGCGGTTGACTCTGACAAGATGGATTGAAAGGGACTCTCATCGCATGGGTCAACTCCTACGAATAGAAAGTCTGAACTAAAACCTTTGTTGTAGAAAGGACAAAATCTCTATCTATTTGTTGGTGCAAGAACAATCGTTCTAAAGCCACCCCACACTTTTATGATTTTTAGTAGAAATGAAAAGTATGCCATGGGAGTTTCATGGGTACTGATGCTTGGCTGCCCCAAGAAGTGAGTGTCATGGAGGGGAGCTAGTGGGGTTAAGCATCTAACTATTTGCTAAAAATAAGTGTAGCTAGACTTGTCCAAGTGGGGACTCAACAAATATAGTCTTCGATATCCATAGGGTTTTACTTGTTCTTGGTTACAAAACACTTTGCTTGTTCGAAAAAATTGGAAAACCAACATTCAACATGAGCATCAAATCTCAAACCCTTTAGGAGAAGAAAATATCCTTGAACGAATTCACATGTTATTGCTTGCCCTTGGGATTCTCATCCTTAGAGACTTCTAAGCATTTTAATTTCATTTCAATTTTCTCCTACTAAAGTTAATATTAGGTAACCATCGCCTTGATTTCCTTGAATTCCACATAGCACTTTGTGGGATGAAAAGAAGTTAGGACATTGGACATTTAGTTTGAAAATCTAATCAAGAAAGTGTTTGTGGTAAAATAAATTCACTAATCAAGATGAAATCAATTGAACCCCACACATGTGCTTGTGTATCTTTTTTCTTATGGTCTTTTGAGCAAACATTGATCTTTTGGTTTGAAGGG
>VDFB02354919.1:0-64652 GCA_007258455.2 Sequoia sempervirens
AAAAACTTTGGAACAATTTTTTAAACCACCTTGAACTGGGTGTGTTGTTTTTCTGCTCCATTTCGATGGAGCGACAGTGGTTCCGTTTGGTTGTTGTTTTGTGTTGTCTGCTGTTGTTTGTTGGTTTTGCTGTTTTGCTGAGCTGAACAATCTATCTTTCGATTTGTAAAAGGGTTCAGGGCCCTTTCAAAAACCTTACTCATCCAATTAAAAACAGTGCCCCTTCAGTTTATGAAGTGATGGAGTCTATGGCTTCAAAGAGATTCTGCTTTTTCAAAGTAAATGGAATCTTGAGAGAAATTTTTATTTTCACTATCATTTGTCACTACTCTGGGGCTTAAGGGCCCTCTACTTAAATCGAAAGCATCTGTTCTACTTTAGGGCTTAAAACAAATCTTCGGGCCTATGACATGGAATTTGCATTGAGCAAAACAAATTAAATTCCAAAGTACTTAAATCTGTGATCCTGGAGCTGGGCTATATATTTTTGCTCCTAAAACTAGTAAAGTAATCATAAAAATTGGAAGTGTATTTTTAGTAGCTTGCTGATTATTAATAATCCAAATAAGCTCCTACAGTTGAATTCCAAATATTTCGTTGCTGGAATCAGTATATGCTATGCATCGTTGAGTTTCTCTTCCAAACTCAAACATTAAGCTCTCACTAAAGCTTTATTTAAAAAAAAATCCAATGCTTGCCCTTGGCAAATGTACCACAAACAAGCATTGCACATTAAGGTGTAAATGACAATGCTAACTGATACAATGAAATCAATCCCCATCACTGCGGGACATTACATTTTAATGTGCTTACACATAATAAATTCGCAAGCAAGAATTCCGCAGTACACTGAAAACAGCAATGTTAGTTAAAGCTTTGAAATCAATCCCACATCAGCTCAGGGCAGTTTGCATGCCCAGGAGAACAATAAAAAAAAATCGGTGCAGTACTCCTTGATGAATTTCAAGCAACCAATCTTTCTTTTTCTTCATTTTCTTCTATATTCAAGGCAGCCAATAACTTCGGCCATGACTCAGGAATGCCCCCTGGCAGCTCAAATTCAAGAAGTTTTCCTCTGCTACGGTAGAACCCTTCAACAGGTTGGCTCTACAAGAAGAAAAAAGAAAAATTGGGTTCAGAGACAAATACAAGATATGCAGAAACTAAGAAAACTTTGAAAGAGAAGTGTACATCTCGGTGGCCAGGCTCATGTCATGAATAACCCACAAAAAAAATGAAACAGAAGACATAAACATGAAAAGTAAAAAGTATGCCTTATCGTGATAGACACGAAGCCTTTCTTTCACAACTTCTTCTGTATCATCTGCCCTGGTTATCAGCTTGGACTCACAACCTGGAGGTGGCAGAAGAGGAGCCATACGTATGGCTGGCTGCCCTCCTTGTTCTTCAACATTTACTGATGCTACATTGAAATTGCCTCCACACTGACTGCATATTCTCCTCCCCAAGCATTTCTGAAGCAAGGCTTCTTCCCTGAGCTTGAGGTTGACAACCAGATCAATGTCTGTCACTTTTTCTAGGGTCCCCTGCAGTCAAATGTACATTTATCCACTAATAAGTGAAGTGAAGATGTTAGCCTGGAGCTTAACTCACTTCCAGCGTGCTGATACTCCAGTTAAACAAGTTTGCTATGTTAGTCACTGCAGAGCAAATTACACACTTTCTTTGACAAATCCATATAGCCTATCACTACCATTAAGGTCAATGATAATAATAAATAACAATAAAAACCATCGGATTTAGAAGCTGCCGACAAGGATACATGTCTATATATATCGCACACAAGTATTGAATTTTAAGAATCAGTACATTTACACAAGAAATTTAATCATTTATATTTTCTGCTAGATAGATTTAAGGTTTTACATTTGCATACAACTGTTATTAATAAAGTTTTATGTAAAATCTACTTCTCCAACATGCAAGAGATGAGAACTAAAAATAGAAATAGTAGCTATGTATAAGATCTCAGGAAATTGGATGGTGAGGTTATTTGGCATGATTGCGGTGTATTGGGTGGCCTATGAGAAACTGTGTTTCAGGCCAAGTACAGCATACAAACTGCTCTTAGAGTCAACCTGGGTTGACATCCATGTGATATTTATTTTCTTTGTATTACTAATTAGGAATTAAAGCACCCATTTTGTTGATTTGGAATTCTTTGGTTCTTTAATACTTTGTAACATACCACAATTTTCTTATTCTGCTTTAGTTCTAAGATTAATAATTACTGAATACAGTACACAGATTATGGTTTGGGCACTGTTTATGCAGTTACCCAAATCCTACTACTTTGGGGGCATTGTTTAAGATACCTTATTTTCGGAATACTGGTGTTGGCCGAGTTTCCTTCCAACTACTCTCTCCCACTTAGTTTTTTTTTAATTTGTGCAATTAGCTGTTGGAAAACCTATTACACAGTGATTATCTTTTGTCATTTCTGCAATAACTCCATTCTACAAGGTTGTTCTCTATTTAGTTTTTTGATGCACTACAACTAAATAGATACACATCCTGCTAGATCTTGTGGCCATAACAATCAGGTTCATATCATGGTATCAGTCATTTCTTGGCCTTGTGGGCAGAAATCAATGAACGCTTCATTGCTGGTGGAAATAACTATAAAACCAAGTTTGCATAATTGGTGATAGAAGCCATAATGACTCCCTTGGATGGAATAAGGGACAATGAGAAATGAATCAAACCATAGACAGGGGCAGGGAGACGAGAGTATTAGTAGAAAAGGATAGCAAAGACAACAAAATTGGTGAGAGTTTGGATAACATGGTCATAAGCAAAACCTTTGTGCAATAAAATTTAGTACGAGAGTAGACAACCCTGGTAATCAGTGCAGCAAAAAAAAGAGAGACTGCCGGAGAAGAATTTGATATTTAAGTTTGAAGGCTGTAGCAAAGTTGTGAATCATAGGGCTTAGATTAAAAAAGATATTTTGTGAAGGATTACCGTAAAATTCAGTTTTCTACTTTGCATTTTGAAGAGCATATATCTCCTCAACTTTAAGACAAAAAATTCCAATTGGCAGAAACATTATGTCTTTATGTAGGAGTGTTGGCGCTTAAATCAAGACTCTGGAATGCGGATTTGAAAACTGAGCCATGCACACACAGATAAACTGCTCTTCAAATTAGGAGGGGAAGCTTCCTCTTGCTGATGGTGTTTGAAAGAAAGTAAACTAAAACTAAGTTGCCTATTTTTTGGATCAGCTTAGAGCACAAGGTTTTTTAAACACAAACGCCGCAGCTGAGATTTTCTGATAAGAAGTTCAACTACGACTAACTTAGACTAAAGACGTTCCTAACCTCTCAAGTAATAGCAGAGCAAGAGAAGCTAGAAATTAACAAGGCAGATTTTCTGACAAAAACACTTTAACAATCTCTCTCTCAACAAACACCTACACACTTCACTGTAAGCTGAAATAAAGATCATGAAAGCATAACATAGATAACGGAAATCTGAGATTTTAGACCAAGGCAAAAGAGGCTCATGATTTTATTACTCAAATCTCTAAAACAAAACTCCCTTCTAACATGCCTTGAATAAGAAATTGCAGCTAAGGAGGCTTGCAAACTTCTATTCTTAACACACAATAGGTTCATAATCTCACTAACTCCTTGGTTAATAAAGAGGCTCACAAATTCCTGCTTTATCACAATACAAATTGCAACAATACTTGGAGCAAATAAATAGAAGGCAATAATAGGTCAAGCTTATTCTCATAAGCATCTAAGTTAAAGAAACTAAATGAGCAAAGGCTCTTATTTATAGAGAAGCAGAGGAGTAGGGAACCCTAAAATCTCCTTGCTTTCATAATCTAGGGCTTGCTCAGCAAGCAAGCTTTATTACTAAATCTAGAAACAAGATAACAACTAAAAACCCTAAAAAGCAGAAAAAGCGGGAAACGCCAACTATTACATCTTATCTTCTTTCTATCCTCAAAGAATGGATAAGGATGATTCCAAGAATAGAAAGAAAGCGGGAAAGAAAGCTTCTAGAAGAAAGCTGCTTTAAAGCTCGATCACATCCGCTAGGAAGTTTGAGATTGTGTCCCGGGTTCGGTGCATCTGGAGCAACATCCACAAGAAAACACCGCTTTCAAGAATATTATCTTCGATCCGCACAGATCTTAGGAAATCTTCAATCTCATTGGCCGCTTTATTGAATAACTTTACGACATCACCTAAATATGACCTCATCTTTCCCAATCAAGGTAACTATGAACAACGCTTCGAACTGATTTTGCACCTCCTCAAGCCCATATATAAGAACCATCTTCAAGATTGTACTGAGAAGGAATCTCTGTGATAAACTCATTGATGAAAATAAGAGCTTCAATCACCCTTTGTAAGTAGGCGATAAATTCCCCGGATATCCTCTAATAGGTTTTAACTTTGAAAACATGACGCTTCCATGCAAGGATTTGTCTTCTATGCTCTTTTGAAACCGCTGAACCGTAGGCTGTGTCTAAATCAGAAATGATAATCTCATGCCTAGGTTTTACTTCAGCCCATGTTTGTTCAAATCCTTGGATGCTTTGACGAAGTTTATGAGCATTCTCTCTCAACTGGAACATCCGAGCCAAGATCTCCTTTCCTCTGACAATGAAGCTCTCGATCCACTCCTGAGTCTCTTTCCCACATATGACCAGCTATCTTAACCGATGGTGATCAGCTGGTGTCTCTAAGACCTGGGGCAGCAACTGGGTTGCTTGTGAAGAACCACGAACAAGGTTAGAGATGAAAAGCCTAAGCTGCTGATTTTCAGCCTTGAGGGCTGCCTTGTCTTCTCCATCTTTAAGCACTCTTTCATGTAGGTTTTCGGATACAACTTTGAAGAGACTCAAATCTGCATGTCTGGTATTTTTACCAAGATTAGCCTTGACCATTACAAAATCTTCCATGTTCACCTCATCCCTATTCTTATCTTCTGGAGGCACAGCAGTCTCTACGACAATCTCGTTATCAGGATTCCTATCAAAGTGAACTTGCTTCTTTGCCTTCTTCTTAGGAGGTTCCTGATAGATATTATCGAGATCATCAACACTCACTTGGTATGAAGGCCTTCTCCTAACCCTTCCTAAGGAGTTCTCAAGCCAAGACACCGTAGTATCTCTACTAACTTCCTCAGGAGGTACTGCTGCGATCTCTTCATCATCTTCGATATCAAGATCAATGTGAATTGGTGACGAGCCTGTCAAAGGTACAGGAACATGTGTTGAAGGTGGCTCCTCTGCTTCATTCTGAGGTATGGGCTCGTCAAGAGGAACTTTTGAATCAACCGTAGGCTGTTCCTGTATGACTATGCCTGAGAAATCCAACCTTCTCTTTACATTTTTATTTGATCTACATCCTTTGACGCCATCTTGAGACTGACTTTTACCCTTTCCTTTTGACTGTGCTGTAGAAGAAGAGGGAATTATCCTTGGCGGCTCTGCTACTGGAATAGAGTTCTTCCTTTTAAGCACTAAGAAAACCTTACTATACTCAATGACTTGTCTTGTTCTGTCTTCAACTGAAAGAGATTCCTTGTTTGCCCAATTAACTTGTGGAAGAGGCTGATCCTCGATTCTTTTCTGAGTGTACATTGGTAGAAGAACATCTTCATCATCATCAGAGAGCCCTTCTAAATCTTCATTTAAGCAATCTTTCATCTGATGGAGAGTTAACCTGCTGTAGTTACGCCTTCGCACTTCAAACTCA
This sequence comes from Sequoia sempervirens, assembly GCA_007258455.2. NCBI lineage: Eukaryota > Viridiplantae > Streptophyta > Pinopsida > Cupressales > Cupressaceae > Sequoia > Sequoia sempervirens. Next base: position 5,739 of record VDFB02354919.1, read on the forward strand.
TCTGCACAGTTAGCCCAAAAATCTTCAAGTGCGGGTATGTGATTGTAATTCTTCTCCAACCGGCCAGCATAGACACCATGAGGATCAAATGACCGCCTCTCGCTGTAGGATTTGAGACCGAATTTATCTAATTCTTCTCCAATTGTCCTGGCATCTGCAGCAGTCCTGCATGTATAAATACCCAACCCTAATGGAAAGTGAAGAGAGGGGTTCTTTCTATTTCTCAAGACTGTGTGGACACCGTGAGCTTGCCTCAAGAATTCCATGAAGATAACCTCATCTGACGGATACCTTGGCAACATGAGCGGGGCACCTGAATAACCATAAACCCTGAGATAGGTAAAGGTAGGAAACTGTATAAACCAATCCGCCCATTCTGCCATTGCTGCCCTAGCAACTGAAGATATGCGGACGTGCAATTCATTGTCTAAGTCACGCACTGTGTACATCAAGAATGCCTCGTTCACCCTTTTGTAGTGGTGCAACGACTTTGTGAATTCCAACTGGGGATAATAGTTATATATGTGTTGAACGCTCAATGATCCCTCGGTGTTCAATCCTCTGAATTGACCTTGATAGGCCACCAGGTAGACTAGATATGACACCATGTGAAATACATGAAACTGGAAATATTCTGTTATTTGTTGATGTAGGCAGTCACTAATCAAAGTAGGCCAGTCATAAAACTCGGTTTTCTTCATAATGTGAGGTATGGCATAAAACATCCAAGGCTGGAACTTGGTGGCATCCTCGGAACCAGTGACCCTGTTGAGCAAAGTGATGATGATAGCAACCTCGTCCTTGAACTCCCCTCGTCCGACATTCTTGGGCAATGTCTTATGTTTTTCTTTCATCCATCTCTAGGCAATCTTCTTGCTGTATTTGTCCTTATGCATATTCCACATCTTTTCACACTCATCCCTCGAAAGAGTTACACTTTCGTGCCATGGGGAATGGAAAAACACTTCTCGATCATATCAAGCTTTAGACTACAAATTAATCTACCATCAATTGATTGGATCTCCCTAGTAGCCAAGTTGTAATGCTTGATGCATGCGATTAAGAACTCAAGAATCTGAACTACTATAGGAATAGATGCTACTGCGAGGAGTCCGTAATGACCTGTTCCCGATTGAAGCATTGTCAGCTTCCAGCGGTGGTCGAACAATCGCTTGACATGATGCAAGTCCGGGTTCCCTAAAATTGCTTTGATGTAATTATGAAAAGTGCTGATTCGACTTGAAAACATTAGAGGTAATTCCATTCTCGTAAACTTGAAGAATGATCAGAACTCGCCTTGGTTCAGACAAGTCTTGTGCAATTTCTATTTTTAGAATGCTGATTTTTATGCTTCAATGGACGAATTTTTTGAGAATTTTTCTGAGATATGGGTTTTGTTCAGAATATCAATGCAAGATAACCCAGATCGTCCGTTTTCGAAAATCTTAAATTTTGACTGAAAAAGCAGCAAACCCTAATTTCTTCAATTTTTTCCAAAAGCCGCATCCGGGTTGTGTCTTCGTAATTATCGCTAGAAATAGACCCGCTTGATTGGATTTGCAAACTCGACGCTTGATCGAAGTTCAACCCTAGGTTTTGGAAAAAGTTGCGATATGTGTTTTCTTCAAAAGACTGATTGGAAAGGACCCAGATGGTTGAAATTTGAATGCACCGAGGTTTTCACCGACATGCAAGATAAAAGCACTTGCTGCAACTTGATGAAGTTCTTGAAAAATTCTTCAGAAGGTGGAGGCAAAAAGACCCAGATGACTGAAAAATTGAAAGCCTTGGCCTCCTGCTTGAAAAACTTGATCTTCTGGAACAAAAAGAATGAAAGAACAATGGTTTATGCTTGCTGGTCTGAAAGAACAATGGTTTATGCTTGCTGGTCTGAAAAATCTGATGTAAAACCAGCAACTATGAATTCTTTAATCACAAAAATTTCTCAAACTTGCTGCTCCAACTTTCTCCTCTGGATGCTACCTGCAAAAATAATGAAAAATACATTGAAAAGAAGAGTTAAATAGACTTAGGTTTTGATTTTAGGTTTTGCTTTTTTTTTCTGCTTTTATTCCAAAACCCTAAATCTCATCTTCTCAAGTTTGGACGCCATCTTCCTCTTCTCACAATTTTGAAATTTTGAAAATCTCAAAAATCTTCTAAGGCATGAAGATTTGGGCGCCTTTCTCCAAGAGGGGCGCTCAACTTCACCAGTGTTAGTCAAAATTTCAACTTTTTCAACTTTTCTCAATTTTAACATGCCACTTCGCCACTGATTTCTCGTTGATTGGTTTACCCGACAGGCGAGCTGAGTGGTTCACTGCGTAGCCGGACTGATTCTGAAGAAGATGTTCTGGAGGCACCTGCAACAAAACTTGATTTCGACCAATTCACTCGAGGCTTTTCCTTCTAGGGTTTCCGTGATCCTTCGCTGTTAGCTTTCATTTTCCCCGATTTCCAAGTTCTTCCTTCTCCCTTTGATCTTCTGGTGAATCTTCGATTCCGGGAGCTACGTTGATCGGACTGACTGTCTGAGTGTTTCGTTGGATAGCCAGACTGATTTTGGCGAGGCCTTCTTGGACGTTACTTCTGCAAATTCCATCATTTGGAGGCTTTAAAATTTGGGCGCCCTTCTTCAACTGGGGCGCCCACTTCCATCAGACTCAGAAAATTTTCCAATTTATTCAGGTCCCTCACTTCTTCAGATGACCTTGTTGGATCTTAAGCTCCGGGCGTCGGATTGACTGATGGCTGTGCTCATTGCGAAGCTGACGGAGAATGAAGGGGGGTCCTCGGAGACACGTTTGTCAAAAAGTGGAAATTTTACCCTTCAAAAGGTTGGGCGCCTATCTTGACTGGGGGCGCCCAGTTTACCAACACTTAGTTTATTTTTCACCTTTTTCACTTTTGCTTTGAATTTCTCTTTTTACCTCTCGTCGGACCTTCTGTTCAGCCTTTTGAATCTGATGACTGCGAGCTCCGTTTGTCGTGCTGAATAGCTCACTGCAAAGCCAGTTGAATTCTGAAGACATCCCGTTATAACTTCGACTGCAAATTCCTCTGTCTGCATCCTTGAAAAGTTGGGCGCCTTTCTCTTCTTAGGGCGCCCAGTTTCTCCAGACTTAGAAAAATTCTTAATTTATTCAACTTCAAGTTTCAGATTTTCACTTCATACCTTCTACTTTGACTTGAATTTGCCGGAGACTGGATCATCGGATGCTCTGACGGGGATATCCATCGCGAAGCTGACTGAAAACTGAGCAACTTCCATTGGAGACCGTAACCCTAATTTCTTCATCTGGTGCCCTAAAAAGGTGGGTGCCTTTCTTCAACTGGGGCGCCCAAACTTAGCAGACTTAGAAAATTTTCATGACTTTTCACTTTCCTTCCTCGATCCTCGTGCATGTTCATCATTTCACTTTCTGCTGGAAGTTTTGAATGCTAAAATTAACGCCTGGCAGTCGGATGACCTCCATTGATGACCTCGGAACTCCAGATATGCTTCTGAAAAAGCTGAATAGACCCAGTAGGGCAAAACTAATTATTTTAAGATTCTGACTGCACCAGCCTGATACGGACACATTTTGAGCCAATCAAAATCAGTTCGACCGTCGGACCAACTTTCTATTTTAGAAATTTTCTATTTTAGAAAATTTTGCAGATCCGCTTCGAAAGAAACCTGAAACCCAGAAAACTTACTATTTCGAGAAAATTTCTAAAAATAGCAGTTTTCCTAAAATTTAGGGATGAAAAACTGAGGATCTGGGTTTTGTAGTTTAAGCTGCTCTTAGCAGACCCAGATCGTCAGAATTGAAAATTTTGTGTTTTGATCCTCCATGCAAGACATGCACACCCAAATTTTGACCTTTTTGACTGCTTTTGACAAGACTTTTACTCATTTCTTCAAAATGTCTAAGTGTAACAAAAATTTTAATTTTGGGGTACAACAAGGAGCAACTGACAAGACAAGAAGACAATTATCTATTATTGAATCAGATGAATGAAGCTGCATGTTGAGGCACTAATGACCCTTTGATTTCTTAAAAAGTAGAGAGAAGTTATCTATGCATTTGTGTTATAATAAATTAAGAAAATCCTACTACACAGCAAGAAATTCAGGCGTTGTCCATGACAAACAGCCATATATAGCTGATATTATGAAAATATGCTTACTTTAAACTTATGTTTTAGCGTTGTAGTGAGTCATGACTACACACAAAACATTTTTATATCAATATTGATCTGTTCTCAAATGAGTAGGTAAGGCCTCCCAGACATAATGCTCCAATGGAAAAAATAATTCAAAACATGAATGCACTACCATGCGCAAATGCACCCATGGATTTATAAGATCTTAATAAAATATTTTGCATGTTGAAGTTGGTCTAACAAGTCATCTATCCTCATAAGAGGATATCTACTTTTTATGGTGATCTCATGGGCACACGGGACCACTGATGAACCTAGGGCATACCCAAGCAAGGATGTGTGCCTGAGGAAAGCCCAGCACATTTCCAGGCTGCTCTGAAATCAACACACAGTTGTACTGGTTACCTGTGTGAGGGGCAAAATAGCATAAAAAGGTAATGTAAGTTTTAAATGCAGAAAGGTTTGGTCCATGGGACACATGTAAGGCCCCTAGAAGAGTTGGGATCATTAAGTGTTCTAGACAAATATCATGAGGCAGTGACTGAAAATGATCATATTGAAGCAACAAAAATTCAGAAGGAAAATACTCCAAGTAATAATAAAACGAAATTCACATTGCCTCCCTCACTATCATGTTAGAAATCATTCAATATCAGGCTTAGAAGGTACAAGGAAAATTGAATTAAAGGATAACGATGATCTTTGTCAATTCCCACGGAACTCATGAGCAACTTCATAGATGTACAGTTGGTGACATCTATGGGCATTTCTGGAATAAAGAAAAGTTTTCTGTTTCAAGACAAATCAATTAGCTGCTTCTTACAAGTTTTGCACTCACAAGGATTCTAAGCTCTAATATAACTACCAAATGCTGACATGATATTTCGACGAGTTCCAGCATGTCAATCTAAATAATAAGCTTGCATTAAAAAACAAATGCCATATTTTCACTTGTATGACACGCCAAAAATATCACAAACACAAACAGAGAAAATAAGGCATAAAAAGTACCCTGTCATGCTAGGTAGGAAATGCTTACAGCTTGGCTTATTGTTCTTGGAAACCCATCAAGAATAAATCCTGTTTCACCATTTGACGCACTCTTTTCAAGACGCCTTGCCAATAGATTCAAAATAATATCATCTGGAACTAGTTTTCCTTGATTCACAATACTTGCCAACTACAAAATGTAACAACAAATCAATTAGGACTTTTCATGTAAAATACTACATACAAATGTAGCCTAAAAGTATAATGATAATCATTACAAAAACATTTATAATTAAAAAACCCTTTAACTTCAATGGACCTAAACAGGCATCATTAAATATTAAAAATTTACAAGTCTTTGAAAAAATAACTAACCTACCTGGTCCACTCAACCACAACTCATAACCATACAGAAAACTTCTTAGAACTTCCAATTTACTCATGATGGTGATGGTTCTAATTTCTTATAGTCCTCTACAAAAATAAATTTTTCATATTTGTAATAATAGTTCAGGAATTCATAGTTTTCTTCCCCCAAAAATATATGACCCATTGAACATTTAAGCATTTGCCATTGACCTTGTAAAGCACTTTAAAAATCATATTAATAAACAAGGTCTGTCACTGAAAACTAATAATCAAGAACTACCCACTTTAACTCCTTTATGGTGAATTTCCTAGTGATGTGGTTGCTAAAAATAAAAAGCTAATTGACAAGTCACTAGAACTCCCCTCCTATCATAAATGGAAGAGCACTTATGATGGCGCATCTGTTGAAAACACAAGAAGAGTGAAAGCTAAAGAAATTTTTAATCACAGAAAAAATGAACTCATCATTTCATTTACTTATGGAAATGGGTCTCCTGGCCAATAACCATGCAGAGGCTATAGGAATCCAAAAAGGAATAAGGATAGCTAGTGAGTTGCCTCTATCTACAACCATTATCCAGATCAATTCCTAAAATTGGCAATTGTTGACATCAACTAAGAATTTGCAGAAGAGTTTCAGACATGCAACTTCATGTTAAGTGGTTAGCCTGTACTCATAGTGGTTAACTTGCAACAATTGCGTGAAAAGTCCTCCATGGACTAAGGGCATGGGGATTTATAGATTCCATGCAATTTGCAAAACTACAAAATTGCATTAGAAGTCTGAAATTCCGCCCAAGAAAAATATCGACTCCCAACTTAAAATTTTCAAAATTTCTTGAAACCTAGCCTTCCCCGAGACTTCCTCAACACATGAACACCTAGACAAGAGGCCTTAAGCTCTAAATAGAGTCCACTAAAAGAGTTCTTAAATCAATTATCAATATTGAGCTAGACAAAAGACCAAGACTAACTCACAAAACCAAGAGACCAAACAATACAAAAAAAGGGTTCCCTAGATGTTGCAAGAGCAGAAACAATGTCCAATGGTATGCTTTTTCTACCCCATCTATAAGTTAACTCAAAAATCTGTCTTCCCACTCGGAGGCTCATGCTAATACTTCGGCTTGCATGTTTTATCCTCTAAAACATGTTTCAGTTCATAATGGTGCCCTCAATAATGTGAGATGCAAGTTTTGTGCCTTGATGACTTTCCATCCATTGATCTCTATTCTTTGCCTTGGAGAATGTGCTTGAATGCCCTTTCTACTAATCCTACAATGACACAGATGATAGATTACAAAACAACTTGGGCAACAGTCACAAGGTTTGAAATAAGATTCTTGACAAAAAGACAAATTTAGCTTGAAATTAGACACAGTACAAAAAATCATATTGGTATAACAGGGTTGATGTTGAACATTTGGATGTGGCGTGTTATGTCCAATTTACGAGAAAAATGCTCAAACTTGGTAGGCACATGGGAAACAAGATTGTTGTAGCCTTTGAAAAGCTTATTTGAGCTCAAAATGGTCTCAGTTAGTTGCAAAGAGAAAGATTTCTGAGTCACTCAGACCTGCTCTGATTTCTAATCTTGGGATTCTTTTGGTTGTCTATTTGCTTTCCTCGGCATAAACTAGTTTCAATTATGTTCCTGAATTTTCTATTTTTCTTGGATGGTTATGGATATAGTTTAGCCTTGATCTATATATTGATGCAATGGAACCTCCAGCAGGAGACCTGCCAGGTGATTATGTAATTTTGGATAGGATTAATGTTTGTATGACAGCTGAAATCAGCTCCTATATAGATTTGGAGCAGAGTTTTGATCACACAATATCTTACGTAGGATGATATGTACTTTTTCCTGATATTTTAAAAAAATAAAAGCCAAGCATTACCAAGAATAATCAGGAGCAGACAGGTATGCCGTATGGTATTCAATGATTGTCTTACACACTACAATAAAAAAGGTATATCGACCTAGACCACAAATTAAAAAATCAATATCAAAAGCAAAGCAACTACAGAATTCATGAATATTGATATAAGTAGAAAAAGTGGAGGCAAACAAACAGCTGTAACCTCACTGAATATGATTAAACATAAGAACAACAATGACAAATTGTAAGTTAAGGATGAGATCTTCTTCATTTTGACAGCTACAATAAAGATTCCTAAAGCCATCTTTCTTTAAATGGTCGTTTCAATTTAAAGAGAATACTTAAACAAAACAAAAAAGTCGTTATTCAAACTTCATAGACAAAGAAAATCGGTACTTCAAAACATGATGTGCAAAGTTGCACTTCAGAACTTTTAAGGATCTAAGTTTTGGAACTCAACACAAATAGAGTGACTAGAATAGGGTTGACAATAAATCATAAATTCAACATATAAAACATGTTTTTAATTGAAATCCTAAAATCCTTACCTCGTTTGCAGAAGGCCCAGACTGTGTGAGCTCCTCTCTAACAAGGTCCCCTGTGGCAATATGTGGAACACTCAACAGCTTTGAAAGCCTGCTAGCATAAGTTCCTTTACCAACTCCAGGGCAACCAAGAAAAATCCACCGAATATTCCTTGCTTCATGTTCCTCTTTCTTAAACAAGTGATTCCATTGCTCCCTATCCACCCCTGCTACACCCCACTGATTAGATGCTTTTTGGGGTGCCAAAGAACAATAATGCATCCGGGAAAGCAACCTTGTGAGGCGGTTGATAGTTGCCATTGGTGAAGATGGAAATGTGTGCACCCACTTTAATTAGATCTGCACTTACATAGAGAATTGTAAGGGTATATATTTTTTAGGATTGTTAGCATCCATGCAAACAAGCATATTGCTTATCTTACTTCTTTGCATTAGCACCAGAATAAAAGAAAGCATTTAAACAATAGGAAGGGAAGCCTTGTGCATATGGGTACTTGTATTAAAGGAAATGACTGCTGTTTATTTATGAAGTAAATTAAGTAATTTTAAAATTTAAACTAAATAGACTAAGTACTAAGTCATGGATTATGCATCGATAGTGTAGTCACAGTTAATAATATAGCTAAAAGAAGATTGTGAATGGATTTCTGAAACATATTGAAGTTTATATAATGTTATTAAAGAAATGTGCCATGTTAACATATTATTCTTCCAACAAAATTTGGTTGAGAGTAGTGAGGATTGTTGTGTTCTAATAAGAATCCATCTAAATGGTCCACAAACCCATGTGCATGGCCTGATTGCGGTTCACTTGTCAACTGCCACTTTATTGGAATGATGTTAGCATGGTATGATACTGATATTCTATGATATTTGATGGGGTGACAGTGACAAATGATTTTTATCTCTTGAGAGACACATAAGCATGGTGCTTCATTGCAGTCCTTAGGTGAGAGATATGCAGGCTTGGCTTTTGATTGTGATCGTGACCAAATAACATATTTATTTGACTTACAATCATAGTTCTTAAATGCAAAAGGGATTTCTAGGATTGGAGCATTACAGTTCTTATCTCTACGGGTGTGCATAATTTGGCATTCATAGCAGTTTTTATCATGTCGAGATTTGTATTGGAATTCTGGAATCTAGAAATGAAATGATGAACAATGAGGAGTCACAGAACATGCTACCACGATTTGCCTTGAATTTTAACCAAGAAACCTTTCATACAGTAACACTTTAAATGCATGTCAAAGGGCTCCCATCCTCCCATTTTATGTCAAATGCTTGAAGATGGGGTGATATTGAAGGTTCATTTTTCATTAATGATTGAAGAAAATATCTACCAATCAATAATCATGTTGTGACATATAACACTAATTTTGATTTTCCATTGCATTGGTACTAGCATACAGAAAGGACAGTTCAGCCATAAGTTCAAGTGGTACACCATCATAATTAGTATACCTATCTTTAGAAAAATCTATGTAAAAGATGCCGAGAGATATTATTTACTTGAGAGTTATTTTATTTTATTTATTTATGAGTTTTTCTTGTTACTTTCTATTAAGAATTATTTTATTTTACTTACATTATTTACTTTATTTTTATTGAAGAGATATTTTTTACTTAGAGTTATTTTATGTTACTTTAGAACTATTTAAAAAATATTTTATTCTATTTGCATTGTTCACTTTATTTTTATCGAAAGGGCTATATTTTTGTTTACTTAGAGTTATCTTATATCCAAGATAAGTAGTTATTTATTTTTAAGTTGTATTTTGTTCACCATGTTTTTAGTTTTAAAGAAATATGAAAGTTTGTACAACAAAGTATTTTATGAATTGGAGCAATTATTAAACCTATCATCTTTTTGCAACTGAACTAACCTTTGCGTATCTTGTAATAGTTTTTGTAAGGCATCTTGAAACAAATCCATCTTTCTTGAAGCTTCCTTTAACTATTCTCTAAACCCTTTTCCTACTATAAACTTATTTTGGAACCTTCTATCCCCCCCTGACATCTTTTGGGGCCATTTCTCAAATTTTGTAACCAAAAACAGAAACATCACCCATAGGATTTGATAAACGGTTAAACCTATAACAGTCTTTGTAGGAATAAGAAAAAGCAAAGTAGTTCAAAGGAAATAAATAAATAAATTGTTGTTTGCTGCCTTGACAACTCTAAAACAGTCTTTGTAGAAATAAGAATATACAAAGTAGTTCCAAAGGAGAAAAAGAGATTGTTGTTCCTCAATCTTGGTATGGAATTCTGGTGTAAAAGATCATTCCATTATTAGAAAAATCCAAAATATTGCTTTTGACCATTTTCCCCCACTATGTATCAAAATTGCAAAAATATCTTAAACTTGGACATAAGCTACATTCGAACAATAAAAGGAAAAGTTCACACAAATCAAAATTGCACTCATGAAGTAGGGGACGTGATGATCCCTATCATTTCCATAGGGATTATTTGTCAACAATACTCTAAAGTCTAAACCTATATAATTATTGAAGATACACTAAATTAAAAGATTACATATGTCCTCTATACCTTTTAATAGTATTCAAATGAGCTTCAAGTGAAAATGTGAACTTCAATTGACATCTTGATTGATCTCCTATCAACATTAAAATTGACTTTTCAATAATCCATTGGGATTATTTATCAACAATACTCTAATCCTATCTAAATATCTAAGAGATGATAAATTAAGAGAGTGCATATTTCCTCTAAACCTTTTAAAAGCATTCATGAACTTCAATTCACATCTCGGTTGATCTCCTATTAACTTGTTGAAGGTTCACTTTTCAATAATCATTGAAGAAAAATATCTACCAATCAATAATCATGTTGTAACATTTAAGATTGATTTTGATTTTCCATTGCCTTAGTACCACCACTTTCAGAGAGGACACTCAGCGTCAAGCTCATGTGGTACAACATAATTATTAGTCCATCAATACTCAATGATGTATGACATTGGTTTGGAGAAATATGAAGGTTTGTAAACCAAAGCGATTAATGAATCAGAGCAATTATCAAATATATCATCTTTAACAGGCTTTGAAACTTGTGGAACAACGATTTGGTTTTGAGTTTCACCGAAAATTGGGTCCTTCACTCCATTGTTGTGATAATTCTTCATACTATCTATTGTGGTCCAGCCTTCCTCATTCTTTTGTGCATCCCCAGATGCCTTGGGAGTTCACTTAGCTTGCTGAGTGACAACGGTGCAATCCCTGATTTTATGGTGAGAGGATTGGCACCTATAATAGGTGTTGGTCAAGTTAAGATACCTGACTCTCTAAGTAAAACATAGTTCACCAATCTGGATGTCAATAGAGTATTTGAGGTCCTTCGACAAGTTGACCTTGACACAAACCCTTTTTAAGAGATAGCCTGAAGAAAATTTAGCTTGCTCAACATCAATAAAATGACCTAAGGAAGCCACAATGTGGTTAAGAAAAGCCTAGTAAGGCAAAGGAAAACTGAAAAACTCAATCCAAACTGGACTCGAAGGGCACACTCCAACTGGGAAGTTATAAGTTGGTTGAAAGACTTAGGAAGATTTTTTGAAAATATAGCTACAAAGCTCATGATTAAATTGACAGCAATGACATGCCACATGACTCCTGTCTTCCAGGAATTTTATTTCATGGAATGTTCAAGGTTCAACAAATCTCAAAAGAAAGTATGGTGTGAGGTATTCAACAAAGATTTCCTAACCTTGATATTCTTTGTTTGCAAGCTAAGGAGCCGGTTCGGGTTCGGGTTCGGGTTCGGGTTCGCCGGTTCGGCAAAATTTTTTGGGGGGTGGGTTCGGTTCGTCTTGGGTTCGTTAGTACGAATTACAAAAACATGTAAAAAATATATAAATTTATTGTTAAAAATAAATTATTAATATAAAATTTTAATTAATCAATTAACAATTAATTATAACTTTATAAGTCTATAAATTTATAAACTATATTTATAATTATATAATTATAATAACAAATAATAAATACAAATTAAATTATTATACTATATATATTATAAATTTATAAAACAATTATTGCTAATATTTATATTTATCATATTTATATTATAAATATAAATAAATATAAAATCATGTCTGATTGCAAAGTGTTCAGGATGGGATACACCAGATATGGAGCGCTGCCGATTTTGAGTCTTTTTTTATCTCTTTATCCCTTTTGTCTGTGTCTTTTTGTCGGGTGTGTAATGGGAATAGCCTGCAACAATCGCGACTACTGTAACGGGTGTAGCCTGCAACTCGGAACCCTCGACATCCAACCGTAATGTGCAGAAAACAAATTAAATCGTGTCTGCGAAGTCTGAAATTGTTCTTTTTCGCAGTGGCGGTTGAGAGAAAAATAAATAGGACCCACAGAGGGACCAGACCCGAACCCCTAGAGGGACCGGACCAGGACCCGGACCCAGTGCGAACCCGGACCAGGACCCGGGCCAGAACCCTGCGAACTGGTAACATAGTTTGCAAGAATTAATTATTTTAGGTTTTTTGTTTTCTGTCATATATCATGCCATATGGCCTACTCTCTTCTTTTTTTTCATAGTGATCATAAGCCAAGTCATCACACTGTTGATATTTTCATTTCTCCTAAATGGTGGCAAAATTTAGTTGATCAAGGCTATAACCCCACTTGTCATGCTTTATGGGCTCTATAGAATATTAATAACCACTCTTTGCAGTTATCAATATTTATACATCCAATGACGTCATTGAAAGATCTATTTTTTGGTGTTGGGTCACAATTGGATGGTATTTGGGGATTTTAATATAGTTGAGTTGACATTTAATAATGCGGCAGCTTCCCTACATAGGAAAATCTGATGTCAAACAGCAGAATGCTAACAAAGTTAAGAATGTTCATGAAGTTAAGTTAAAATAAGCTAGCAAAGTTGAACTACTGATGCTAACGAAGTTGAACTGCTACTACTAAAGTTGTAGTAGCCAACAAATATCCTGGTTGCTGCTGAAGACCATGATTATGTTTAGGAAAATCTCAGATTTGGAGCACAAGTTTCAAGACTCTGAGACTGTGGTCAGACTAATCATTGTTTTAGAACTGTTAAATTGATTTTTGGTGTGGGATTTTTTGGACTTTTAGGAAAGACTTTTAGAGGGCTCAAACAGTTTTTTAGATGCCCATATTGTACTATATTTAGCACCTATTTTTTCTAGTTTTATTGCCTAGTTGCAAAATTGCATGTAAGGCAACTTAATTTAGGAAATTGTTTCAAACTCTATATTAGATGCATTATTTCAGTTTGTAAAAAAGCATTTTGAGAGAGAAAATCAAAGAACAAATCAAGACTCAAGGAAGTCAATTTAAAATAAATAATAGTTATCTCTTTTCAGTGTGTAATTTCTAACAGCCACTATCCCACATTAAATTTATTAACAATGGTATCAAACCAAGTTTTTATGAGACGAGTTTATCCATGTCCATGAGAGTTACATTGGAAAGGTTCAGATCAGGCCTTCACCAAAGTACAAAATCCTGTAACTTTAAGAGAAAATCTTAAGTTTCATTAGTTCGCTATAATGGCAATAAACAATGGTGCAGTGCTGGTTCTACAATTCAAAGGTGAAATTTTCATTATTGGAGAGATCAGTTGAAAAGGGTATTACTAATGAAAGGAGTATGGGTATGTCAAACCTCAAGATTGAAGTATATTGAGAGCAAAAGATAGGACAATAAACAAGGATGAGGAGAAAAAAGATGCTCAAGCATTTTTCTACATTCAAAATGCAATTGATCCAAGTATTTATCCAAGAATTGCAGGTTGCAAGACATCAAAAGATGCATAAACAGCTTTGTCAAGTTCATATCAAGAGTCGGATCAAGGGCTGAAAAGCTTCAAACCCTAAGGATGAAATTTGAGAATTTAAAAATGAAGGATAATGAGAAAGTTGAAGATTATTGTGTCAGAGTAACAAATGTGGCGAATAAGATGAGAAAATATGAGAAGGCAATGAATGATGTTGTAGTTGTGAAGATCTTGAGATCTTTTCCAGACTTTACCCATGAGGATGCATATTATTGTTACTTTACAAGAGTGAAAAAACTTAGATACTTTAAAGGTTGAAGAACTGATTGGATCTTTACTTACCCATGAAGAGAGGGTACAGTGTATGGGTGGTCTAGATTAAGTGCTTGTGTCAAAAAAAAAATTAATAACACTCAGAACAAATACAAGTTTCCCTCAAGGCAATAAGGGGGAGAACTCATATCAAGGGTGTGATTCTTATTTTAGAGGAAGAGGGCAAAGTAGAGGCTGTGGTTACTCAAGAGGTGGAGGCAGATTTAATGCAGTAAGGCATCTAGTGCAGTGTTACTATTGCAAGAAGTTTGGTCATATTGAGAGATATTGCAGATTGAATAAGTCAAGTGAAGGAAGAAGAGTGAACTATACACAAGAAAACACAAGGAATACAAATCAAGGTCCAAAGCAAGGTAAAGTTGAAGATCCATCTTGTAGGGCACATCTTCCACAACATACCACTGGAGCATCTGAGGGTGGGGATCACCCCCCAATTACGCAGACCCCGGGGTATGAGCCGAAGGTGGGGCCATCCCACTCGATGCACAAGGACATTACACAAGTCACCTGAGCCAGTTGATCATAGTCAAATCTCGACGCACAGGGACATTACACAAGTCACCTGAGCCAGTTGATCATAGTCAAATAGGAGTTGGACCCAATTGCAAGAGAAATCTCCTTGGACCCAATTGCAAGAGAAATCTCCTCGGACCCAATAATTGCCTCCTCGTTTTTTAAAACTTATTAACCAAGGAGACTCACAAGAGTCTAACCCAGTTTGTATACAAACTCCCTGCAATAAGGTGGCTCATAATCCTGGAGACATGTGACAATGTTGTGGTGTAACAATTATGCAATAGGCTAGAATATGACCATGTTTACAAATCTTAAGAACATAATCCAAGCATACTCCACAACACATTAAAGGTGTGCCATAACCTCACCTTAGACTCACCAAACACAAGAAAGAAACAGATTGAGAAAGGATTTACTTGAATATCGGATGGCCATCCACAAATGAATCTTTCAATCTTGCCTCATCATAGAGGCACTTTGATAACTATGAGATAAGGCAGATTCGATGCTCACAAGTCTCTTCATTCTCAAGAGAATCCCAGGGAACGAACTACCCTTAACCACCTCAAATATTGTTGAATGAAGAAATTGCAAATAAACCATGCACAGATCAATTATCCCAAAAGACTGCTACAAAATTCAAGAGAGCAAGGTCTCGAGATTTCTACCTCAAAAGGAAGAGCTCTCAACTAACAGACTACAACGCGGTATCAGGACGTCAACACGGTGCGCTGGAGTCCAAAGGGCGTGCTGGTGTCCAAGGCAAACAAAGAACTCAAACCTTGGACAAAATGACTAAAACCTTACCATCTAGCACAAATTTGAGGTCTATTTAACAGAACAACTAAAATAGAAAGCAGAAAGTGAAATAAAGTACAAAGGAGAACTAAGAGAGAACTTACAAACGACCAAACATTTGAAACCCTCCTCCAAGCTCCACTTCGGCAACTTGCACACAGGACGAACACGGAAAAATGTTGGGGTTGTTTCGGTGCTTGCCGTAGTCAAACCCCTATTTTGATGTTCCCACCTCTATGGACAGCTAGATAGATAGAGAATAAATGAAATAGACAAAAAGGAAGTGGTGAAGTGGTGAAAACAATCCCCACCTGAGGAGGAGAACCCACACCACCAAATAGCAAATGAACAAAGTGATCTAATCTATTCGCAAATAGATAAGAGCGAGAGAGCATTACCAACAATTCTCAGCCCTCTCTTGAACACACAAATGCACCGTTGATGCTTGCTAGAGAGCTTTGGTTGTTGGGGGGACCTCAGTCTGACAAAGCTTCGCTTGTAGAAGTGTTATTGCAAAGAGTGAAGAGGTTGAGAACAAGATGAGATTGAGAAGAGAAGAAATCAAGTGAGAGAGAACCCCCCAAAATGAGAGCAAAAGGGAGTTTTGTTGCATGCAAGGGCAGAAGGAGTCATTACACTCGAAAATTTGACTACAAAGACACGTGTCATGAGTCAAGATTTTGAGATTCCTCATTTCAAACTCAGAAAACCACTAAGACGCTAGCGTGCCGCGCAAGCATCCAACACATCAATTTTCGAGAAATAGGGTGATGGAATGTTATTGCTTCATCGTTGGACCTCGTGGAATCGGCATCGCAAAATTCTGACCCATGAGGCTCTTATCACAAATGTGTTTACGTGCAACAAATGCTAGGCAAAGTGCTAAAATGTGAAATTGCCCCTAAGGTGCAATTTTGCAACATTACATTTTGCCCCCACTTTAGTGGGCTTGATTTTGGAAAAATCAGCCACACTAAAGTAGAAGAGAGAAAATCCAACACAAAACTTGATTGTTTTACCAATTTGCGTGCCAAAAAGGATGCCATAGAGGATGTAGAGGTCAAGCAAGTAGGTACTAAAGATGCCCCCAGCAATCGAACTCGATGAAAAATACAGCATTGTCATGAAAAATTGCACAAAATTTGACTATACAAAACTCCAAATTTTAAGTTAGCCCAAAAATCAAAAGAAGCTACCAAGACGAGAAGACTGATCAAGAGAAATTTCAGTGGTTCGGAAGAAAAATTTGATGAAGTGACTATATGCCCCCTCCTAATTTTGCCCCCAATCCAGTGGGGGAAAAGCAGAAGAAACAGAAGGACTACAATAGCCCAAAAAAAATGGGCCCCGAGGGGCCTATATATACCCAGGTGGGCCCCCAAAAGGATCATTTTCACTATTCATTGCTGGAATTTTGTTGACTTTTGTGAGAGAATAGTCAGCAAAATGCCACACAGATGAGATTATCTAGAACCTAGGCTAGACCAGTTATGAGAGGATGTGTGAGAAGGCCTTAAGGACAATCATGTGTGTCTGTAAACCACCTTTTAATGTATTTCTTTAATATTTTAAATGGATTTTTTAAAGATTCAGGGCATAGGCATCCAAACGGCACGCCCGTGTCCTCCTTGCGCGCTGGTGTCTTGCCAACGCGCTAGGGACTTTTGCGCGCGTTGGTGTCTCACTAGCTTTATTGGCGGGTCAAGAATACTTACGCGTCGCGCATGTGTCTTAGAGGCTCCACTTAGTAGGATTTTGTAGAATTTTTTGCACATCCGAGGTCCTGACTTAAATTCTATTCATTTTTGCAGGATTACCCAAAGATGAGGGAGCATCTCGGCGGGCGGGTGCTTCGCCTTGTCCGAGATTAGTATCAACGCCTATCGGACAAGGAGACACTTCTATGTCGGGTGGGTCTTTGGCAAATTTATTGGATGCCAAAGATGCTCTACCACAACCGGACGCTCATGGCACTGATGGAGTGGTGGGACTCTACCACCTCGACCTTCCACCTCCTGACAGGTGAGATGATCGTTACACTCGAGGGCGTTTATTGCATCCTTGACCTTCCTATCCATGAGCGGAGAGTCGTGATTGATGATACATGCTCAGCTTATGTTTGCCTAAAGAATGTAATTCTACTCTTACGTACTACTGGCAAACTAGTAATGTGCAGAACATAGGATAAAACAGTAAACTGAAAGATATCATATTTGAATGCCAGAAACTTTATTCATCATCAGGAATATCATGTACAAAAGAGTATCAGCAGTGATTGACAATAGACATCGGCACCAAAAAACTATCTCCCGACTATCCCAATCCGACTACATATAACGCTCGGCGGTGGTTAGATAACCAACTGACACGACGCTTCATAACAACATTAACATAACATTAATCTGAACATGCTTTCCCGAAAGTACATGACATGTTTTATTTCCACTAACTATTGTTTTATTGACAATTGGCCGACTACGACCAAGGCCGACTACGGCCGACAACAAAGTAAAATATATGACTAACATCATCCCTCCCAAAAAAGAAGTCGTCTTCCAGACGACATACATACAGCAAGATAAGATTACTGAGAAGTAGGGGGAAGGGAGTGCGTCCCTGGATGCACGGATGACGTCGGAGTGGTGGAAGAATGCTCTGCTCTCAGGCGCCTTAGCTCCTCCGTACGTGTGCGAAGTTGCCGATCTACCAGGATCTCCCTCTCCCTCGCCGCCTTTACCATCCGGGCTGCCTCCATCAGTTGGCTCTTTGCCTGCTCTGCTTCTGCATTCTTGGCCGCCAATTCTACCTCTTTTGCAGCCAAGCCCCGATCCTCCAGCGGCTTTCATTATTTGCTGCCATGCACCGCCTCTTTGCTCTCCTCCAAAGTACGACCCAGGGGCTCAGGCCGTCAATCCGGGCTCCCCTTCTCGGCGGCAAGCTAAGTTGTTCATTGGTCGGTCCCGAGATGCTCTTGATGGTGGTCCGCGGCTGACTCATCCCTCTGACCCTGCAGTCTATGAGGGCGTCCACTTTCGCCGTGTCTTTATACCTCGATTCGTATTTGGCTTCATCAAAATAAGGGTATCTGCGAGATGCAAGCTCTGTAGCCAGGTATAAACTCTCCGAGGAACACTGCATCCAGCCCTACCAACCTCGGTGGGTCCGACCCATGGAGACTCTCATCATGAGGGGAGTCTCTCCTGGCAGCCCTCGCCAAATATCCGTTTGAGCTGAGCTCACACTATGCACAAATCCCGAAGATATGGTGAACCTCGGCCCACTAGAGGCGATCGGCCAATCCTCAGGTCCCTGGAGACCTGTCCCACTCGGATCATCAGCCTGCCCATATGCTCGAGCTCCTGTACGTATCGCTGCACGGTGCCTACTGGATCGGCTGGGTCTGGCTGTGACATTTCTACTACAAATCCCTCCGCCGAGTCCCCCTCCTGGTTCTCCTCCTCGTCGGGAGGTGTGCAAGGTTCTGTCTCTTCCTGGGGCGGTTCCCCGGCTGTCTGCTGAGACTCATGAATGGATGTCCCTGGCACCTCTGCTATGCTAGCCTCCAGGTGTGCAAGTGTATCTTCGCCGATTCTGGCCATCTCACTCTGCTGGGTGTGAACGATTGGCCCTTCCTCGTCCCCTTGTCCCACCGAGGGACTCTTCTCCTGCTGGTCTGGCTGCTCGGCCACGTCCAATGTAAGGCCTACCAATCCCAACCAACTATCGATCTGTGCTACTCCGGGTGCTCCTGGGGTTGGAGTCATCGCCTCAGTGGCCTCCGTCATTCCCCCAGCTCCTGCTGTTGAGGTTGCCACTCCTGTCGCTGTCGATGCTGGCGGTGGTGTAAGAGAACATACTGCTGGCAGTATCTCAACCGAGGCAGTGGACCCTGCCGAGACCGTGACTGCCCCCTGTGATGTCGTGGTGGCGAGAGGTGCCCACCCTGGCGATGTACCTGGTAGTGAAGCGGCTACCCTCAACATTCGCCCTGCTCCAACTGGCACAACAGGGAGGGTGAACGTGACTGAGTGTGTGCTTTGACTGGCTGGCGGTGCCGGAAGAGTAAACCCTGCCGGCTGCAATACTGGTATGTCAATCTCGCCTGCCTCCTGACCCCCGATGGCGACAGACACCTCCTCATCGGCCGGTGGACTAGACTCTGATGGCGAGGAAGATAAGTCAATGGGCTCCTCTCTGTCAGATGCATCGCTCTCCTCCGAGGCTTCCTCCTCTGATATTTCCTCTTCCACCGACGCCTCCTTCCGTTTCCTCTTTTTTCCCGAAGTTGTGCCCTCACCTGCTTGCTTTACTTCCAGTTCCGACCAGTAGAATACGGTCGGAAATCCAGGGTCCAGGTGAGTGAGTGGCCGCAACCGACCCCAATTGCCCTCGGGCACCTGTGTGTGCATGGCATCCAAAAAGAGAGCTATGGCGTGCTGAGTCATATAGAAGGCCTTATGCCTCTGTGCTAAAAAATCCCTCATCCGCTCTGTGAGTAGCCTCGCCCAGTTGTATACTCGGCCAACGCGGAGTCCGATCATGAAATCAACCAGCCATAAAGCAATGTCCGACGCTCGGCTAGCACCTGTGAGTTGGCATTTCATTAGGTCAAGTAAGCATTTCCATTCTGCTGTTGCTAGGTGGTTCTTCCGGAGGCCTCGATTGCCAGTACTCCATATGGTATGCTGTTCTTCGACTGACAAGTCGCTTCGGCACACCTGCTTGACTAACAGTTCTTTGTGTTCCTGTGTCATTCTCTTGGGTTTGTTAACCCCTATTCCCGAAGCTGGGACGCCAAACACCCGCTCAAAGTCCTGTGGCCAAAATGAAACGGTCACTCGGCAACCTCTGTAATCAATGACTGACTTGTGCGTATGCCTGCAATAGTTCTCCACCATCGCCTTCAGCCAAGGCTCGAACTCCCGAGAATTGAAAAAGGGCACAAGCACAGCCTTGTCTACCCGAGCGTGTCGAAGCGCCACTTTCAGGGAGTGGTCGTCGGGAGTGCTTCGCCACCATTGCTTGCACTCGTTGCCGGTCAGGTTCTCCCATGCCATCGTTTCATTATCGGCGTCCATCCTTTTCCTTTTCCCCGCTGAGGCTACCTTTGGCTGGTGCTGCATAGCCTTCTTGCCCTTGTCCATCTTTCTGTCAGTTCGGCGATTCCAGCCGACTAACTCGAGGCCCCGAAACTATCAAAAGCGCGAACTGGGAGGCCTTGGCGCGGTGAAGCGCGAGCTGCCGATGATGCTGCCAAGGCCGATGCGATTTGGATGATGAATGGCCCGTCTGACTTTGCAACCAGTGCGTCTGGCTTAGAAACCACAGCGTTCCGCTGGCAGAGAAATGCGTAATTGCGATACGGTATGAAGAGGCTGAGGAAATCCGATGCGGTTTGGAAAGGGAACTGTAAAATCCGATGCGATTTGGAAACCTTTGTGGCAGCCATCGACCACAGGTGTGAATTTGGGTACAGGATTCCCACGAAATCTTGATTAGATGCAGTTCTCTGCGGTCTTTGAGCCCGTCTGAATTCTCACGAGGCAATATTAGCCGTGCGGCCCGGGAGGGAAACCAATAATGCCTTCCAGGGCCGTGCGATTTTTAAAAACAACTCGAGGTGCCGTGCGGTTTCAAGAGACCCAAAGTAATGTCGTACAACTTGCGGATGTGGAGAATGATGCGGTCACGATTTGCAAGGGGTTGGAAATGGCGACTCTCCTTTTATAGGTTAGCATTCTTCTTATCTCCATTCCATTCCACTAAGTCTCCGTCCATTTCTTCAATCCCTCTTCCATTAATTCCTTTCCATTTCCTTTATTTTGAACTCCATATACTACATCTGTCTTTTTAATTCTTTTATTTTCGCCTTTTTGTATCTTTTCTCTTTTTTCAATCTCTTTTAATTCCCTCTCCTTATTATTCTCATCTTCTCTCTCCTCTCTCCTCCATTTGTCCTGTTTTTCGTCATTTATTCTCCTACTCTCCATTTTTTGATGACTTTTAGCTTTTTTCTCTTCTATCTTTAATTTTTTTCAATTTTTGTTTATTTTCTGTCATCTCCTCTCTCTTCCCTTTTCTTTTTTTCTAATTTTTTAATTTTTTCATTACTTTTTCGTTTTTAACTCAATTTTAGTTTTTCATCACCATTTTTGTTGGTTGTGGGCTGGCGTGTCGTCCGGTTTTGATACTCTTTCTTTGTACTCTCCATTTCTCGGCGGAAATGTTTGGTAGGCCTTCCCTATTCTCTTCTTCCTTGATTTCCCAGATTTGTAGCATGTTACACTCTCGATTGGAACACTTCATGATCTTCCATCGCCAATGAAATAGAAGTCATTTAGTGACTTGTCGTCCTCCGAACAACTCTCGAGGTTCAGAAATGCGCCTTCGGTGTTGGTTCCATAGCTTTCCTTCCTTCGTCCACATCCGTCTCACCTCCATCCGATTCAGATCCAGAGGAAGCCAATTCTTCGCTCACGGCCTGGTTCTTCAAGTCAATGACGTACTTTCGCCCGTTGTTCTCGATCGAGAGTGTGTTCCTCTTCCAATTATGATTTGCCTTCGCGGTTATCAGCCATCCTCTCCCAAGTAGTGCATCGTATGCTTTCCTCTGTAATGGGATGACGACAAAATTTAGCAAAAACTGTTGTGTGTCGATCGTCACCTTCTACGCCATCAGTGTTCCCAACGGCTTGATACCATGTTGATCAGCGCCCACCAGTTGGAATGTCGGTGGCCAAAGTGTACGCTTCCCGAGACTCTTCCATTTGTCTTCAGGTAGTACGTTGACTCCCGATCCTCCGTTGATGATAGTATTTGTCAAGATATTCCCTTTGATCTCCATATGCGACCGGTATCTTCGATGTGTTATTTGTGAGCAATGCTGCGAGTCGATTGTTTGTTCCGTCACGGTGGTGGTTACGGTATCCAATTCTTTCCTTCCGTTCCTCCAATCGCTGATTTGCCTTGCATCCTCGGCCCGGCGTTTAGCGTCGCCGGTCCAAGCTGCTGACGGCATAGTCTGGAGAAGGTCAGTTACTTTGATCGGTATGGTGGTCTGCAGTACCTGCCGTATGATGTTGGTTTCTGCCTCCAACTGTCGAGAGGTTCCTGGCTTCTCCAGAGGTACTTTTTTTCCTTCACCATCGCTAGTTCCACTTCAATTTTTGCTTCCTTCATCCTTTATTTCTCCATACGTGGATTTGGGTATGTGTCCTTTTTTGCTTGTGCTCTGGTGATCGCTAGTACCTCTTGTTCTTCTACTTCCAGCATATGGATACCCTTTTGCTTGGGGGCATTCGTTATCTTCATGATCGCCTGGTCCACACCACTTACACAATCTCCCTCCCGAACCTTGACCGTTCTGGCAGTCCTTGGTGAAGTGGCCCCATTCGTTGCACTTCCTGCATTAGATCATAGGCCTTCCTTTTGCATCATACTGTATCATGTTTCTCGGACTTCTATTGCTTCTGTAACCTCTAGGGGATGCATTGCTATTGTATTGGGGCTTTGGTGGTGTGTTCGGCGGTGTCGACGGTTCTCCCTGTGCGAAGAGTACTTGTGCACTTCTGGCTTTTAAGTTGTATGGGCATTCCTTGACGGAATGTCCCATCACTTAGCGGATATTACCCGGGGAATAAGTTCTTGGGACAGTTCGCCTTCGTGTGACCTTCCCATTTACGAAATGCAGCCACCTTGCGCCGGTTCTGCAGCTTCTCTGGTATTACTCTCTTGGCCGACCTTCAATTGCTGTGTTTTGCATCCTTATCCTTCACGAGTGCTTACATGCCGGTCTTGGATTCACCGTCGCTGTCGTCCGTACTCTCCTCGTCGTCTGTCTTCTTTTTCCCTCGAGAGGATGTTTTATTTTCACTTTCTATGTCCATTGCCTGATTGTATGCTTCAGCGTACGACGAAGGAGGTACGACTTTCATTTTCTTTCTTAATGACGAAAGCAAGCCCTCGATGAACCATCTTTTCTTCAACCCGTCAGCCGGTTGTGCCTCCAATTTCCCCAGCAAGTCTTTGAGTCTTCGGATATAGGTCCGCACACTCTCGTGCTTTCCTTGCTTGGTATTGTATATCTCCTCAACGATCTCGCTATCATCTCGAAGAAGTTTGAACTCCTCCTGGAAAGCTTTTTTCAATAACCTCCATGTAGCTCTCTGTGCTTGGTCCAATTCCGAGTACCAATCAATGGCACTGTCCCTGAGTGTTGTTGGAAATGCCCTCAGCCACTGGTCAGGGTCGTCCTGCCCGCTGGCTATCCAGATAGTCTCGCATGTCTTGCAATGCCATACGGGATCCTCAGAGCCATTCCCCAGGAATTTCGGCAGCTTTTTCCAATCCGGATGAGCCATCTTTACCGGTTGACCTCCTTGTTGACCTCCTTGTGTTTTGGACCCGATTAGACTAGTGGATTCCTCGCTACGTCCCTGTGCGTCACCAGCACTCTTGGTCACGTACGAGTCACTTCCACGTCCTCCGTCAGCGTCCTCAACACCGTGGGTCTCCCCAGGATCCCGCCGATGCTCTCGCTGCCCTGGGGTCTTAAGCTCTGGCCTTCCCCTCCTTAACTCGTCGTCGTCGTCCCAGAGGGACAACTCTCGAAATCGTCTGATGCTACTAGTCAAATCATCTTCATAGAGGTTATATTTTCCTGTGTGAGGAGTGCTAAAGGGGTCTTCGTCCCTTCCTTCTATCAAACTGTGGTGCGTTCGTTCAATGGATGTGTCTATTCTTTGCAAATTTTCATATGTTCTTTTTATGCTCTGATTGATTTCAATTAAGTCCTCATCTAGTTCCTTACCGACTTGCCTTAGTCATCTTCGCCGATTTTCTTGCTCTTGTAGCCTGAGTGATCGCCGAACTTGCTCTTCCGAAGTCCCGTACCCATCAGGTACTCTATTCTTGTCTTTGTTCGGCCGTACGGGCATTTAGTTGTTCAAGCAATCATTGCTGGTTGCCCGAAGTACGACGTCGGCTAGTATCACGTTCTTCCTCTTCACGTTTGGTTCTGTCTTCACAACGTTGCACGATTTGCTGCCTTCGGTGCTCACGATCCTCTTCTTCTCGCAAGTCTTGCAGGATAATGAAATGGCGGGCCAGTAACCTGGGCATGCGATTCAGGAGGTGGTTCACCTCGTCGTTCACTTCCAGCCGATCCCAGATGACTTCCTCAGGGATCTCCCGAATGAGGGATTCCCTACGCACGTGGTCACGTAGCGATATTTTCCACAAATTTACTAGATTCTCTGTCAATGAGTCTTCTCGTTCCTCATTAGCATTTATAGGTTCTTCCACTGGTTGACCCATTACGCTGCCATGGTAGATGATGCCCTAGTCCGTTCAGGCAACGGCGCCAAATGTTTGCCTAAAGAATGTAATTCTGCTCTTACGTACTACTGGCAAACTAGTAATGTGCAGAACATAGGATAAAACAGTAAACTGAAAGATATCATATTTGAATGCCAGAAACTTTATTCATCATCAGGAATATCATGTACAAAAGAGTATCAGCAGTGATTGACAATAGACATCGGCACCAAAAAACTATCTCCCGACTATCCCAATCCGACTATATATAACGCTCGGTGGTGGTTAGATAACCAACCGACACGACGCTTCATAACAACATTAACATAACATTAATCTGAACATGCTTTCCCGAAAGTACATGACATGTTTTATTTCCACTAACTATTGTTTTATTGACAATTGGCCGACTACGGCCGACAACAAAGTAAAATATACGACTAATAGATGCTCTACCACGACTGGACGCTCATGGCACTGATGGAGTGGTGGGACTCTACCACCTCGACCTTCCACCTCCCGACAGGTGAGATGATCGTTACACTCGAGGGCGTTTATCGCATCCTCGACCTTCCTATCCATGAGCGGAGAGTCGTGATTGATGATACATGCTCAGCTTAGGAGCAATGCAATGGGGTCGAGTATTGCTCAGGTCGCACTGATGGTGGCGACGGGACCGACCATATTTACATGTGCTAGTTCGGGCAGGGGCGTGGTGCAATGCCCTTGCTGCAACGAGTTTTGGTGATCATTGTGGCCACTCGGGTCACAATAGATGCACTAGGCTCTCACCTACACGGGGGCCTTGTGAATATTATCCGAGAGATGGAGCACAAGACGATGCTCATGTGGGGGCATAGCATGCTCACACACCTGTACCAAGAGTTGGGTAGGTATGTGCATTATGAGTTTTGGAGCCTAACAACATGCACCCTATTGTAGGTGTGGACCTTTGCCCACATTACATGTACACGACCCGAGGGATATCTTCGGGTGCAAGATTATTCAATACCCATGGCTCATTGGTATGAGTTGATTAGGTAATGGAGGCATGGCGACCTGCAATTTTGGCAGCTGCAATTTGACACTCTATAGCCTAGTCAGGTCAAGTGGCGGCCCCACCAGTTTTTTCGCTAGGTAGATGATGGCAGGTTCCTTAAGAACCTACGGTGCGACCGTTTTCTCCTAGGTTGCACAGATTTTGTGATTATGCCTTATTATTGGACATGAATCATGCAATAGCATAGCTATGTTCAGATCATCCCTCCCGTAGTCCCATCTTATGCATAGGCCATGAGGAGCGCCACACAATCGGGCAATCATCAACGACCCACTATTGTCGATGTTGCCTTTTTTTATGACGATGTCGATGATTAGAACCTACTGAAGATGCAATCGGTCAACAATGTAGGTGTGTCGAGAGGTTACCGAGCCTGGTGGGAGGCGCACGGTCCTGCTCCCACTTTTCCAACAAATGCCCCCAGGGGGGATCTCGGCCTATAGGGAGAGGTACCACCAAGGGTGAGGCAGAGGCAAGCAGATCAGGGCGGAGAGCGGTAGCAGGAGGAGGATGAGGAGGTGGTGGCAAAGACGAGCTCGAGGTGGCGGTGGAGGATGTCTTCTCCACTCCTAGTCCTAATTTTGTTTGCAGCACCAAATCCTATCGTCGATCCTACGGTGGCTGTAGCGGCGTTGAGGGTAGCACCAAAGGCAGGCGATGCAGGTCCCAGCATTGCACCGCCTCCTGACCCACACTAGCAACCAGGGGACCCAGGTATAGTAGTTACATTATATTATTTCATTTCAAGTGCTCCATTTTTCATCTCATGTATATATGTTTTGCTTTATCTTTATGTCTATACATCTTGTGATACTAATATATCCCTTTTCTTTGTTGTTGCAGTGGATACATAAGGATGGATTGGGCTCTTTGCTCAATGTATATTAGAGGTGGCCCCTATCGTGCCAATCCAGTGTTGGTATGTGGTGATTGATCATGCTATACTGTATAGCCCATGGTATACTGTACACCCTAGCCCCTATTCTTGCGAGTCGGGGGTCAGTGGGGCCGAGGCGGTTGAGAGCGTGACCCTCAGCGGGGGTTCGGTGACAGCCGCTAGCAATTTCCGGGGTGCTTGGCTTGAGAAAAAATTCCTCTCCTACTTTTTTAGCGTGATCACCCGAAAAGGAAAATCAATCAAAAGGAAAAATTACATTTGTAGAACCCAAAATCTAGAAGCTTCTAAAGCTTGTTAAAGGGGTTGGGATGGGTATTACAGTATGATGAAAAACGCAATTATTCGCAAGATTGTAATAGGTTTTGCACTGGATAATAAAAGTATTCGATGGTTGCGGTTTGGTGGATGTAGCCCAAATTGGGTGAACCACGTTAAATTCTCTGTGTTATGATTTATTCTTTGTGTGTTTTAGTTTCTCTGTTTATTAATTAAATCTGCATTTAATTGTTAGATATCTGCCATCTCTAACCCTAACATCAAGAGCCCCATCCTCGATTCTTACCGGCTAGTCACAACAGGGCGACACGCTCCACTCCTTGAGCCAATCGTGCGTCTAAGGACGGTATACAAGGAGGCACGTGTGGAGATTGTATAGATGACAATTGATGTTGCCACTGCCCGGGGATACAAAGACTAGGTGTCCGTAGAGCTGCGGGTTGTGTTGGCTGTGCGAGATGCAACTGTGACGAGAGCAAAGGGTGTTGAGCAGGCACATGTCACTCTTTAGAGCCAACCCGATGACCTCACAAGGCAGCTAACAGGGGATCAGCGGCTTCGAAACATGCTTAGGGCGGCAGAGATCCGCATAGCCTCCCTTGAGGGAGAGATTAGAGGATTTCGCGCGGCCATGTCTGTTTCCCAATTGCAGAGGGCTCGCTCCATATCCATCTTGTAGCCCCAACCACAACCACAACCACCAAAGCTAGAGGGTTCAGGGAGCCAAAGGTCTCAGGAAGCCACATGTCGAAGGCTTAGACAGCCATTTTGTATCATTTTTGTAGTGATGTTATATATTTTGTAGACTAGTTCCAATGTATAGACATTGACACATATATACAACAGCCACTTATTTTTTGATGGCAGTGGCATGATACATGTACATGACATTGATATACATACTATATATATATATATATATATATATATATATATACATGAGATTTTGGTTCCGGCATCATGGTGATCTTCACTTTATGTGCATGCTTCTCTCTTTCATGTATGTTGATGCGATGGATATTATATGTATGGACGTATACTTAGATTAGATGTTATCATGATTTAATAAACACACATGGATGTATGTTAGTTAAATACAATGATGATCTAATTGCCTAACCAAAAGACTTAATGTAATGCATGAATACATAGCATAGTAAAACACACGTAAGTATGTCTCTCTCACACACACACATGGTTACATCGTAACACAAAATTTTCATAATGTGTTGATGAAGGAATGTCAAAACGTGCAATGCGGCAACCTCAAAGAATGAATTACACATGTGACACATAGACACTATGCATAGTAATGGTGAAGATGCATTGCATTAACAAATTCTTTTAGAGGCGTCCCATCCATAGACGACAATCCATATGCACCAAAACCATACACAGAGATGACAATGTAAGGGCCTAACCAATTAGGATTGAACTTCCCCTTTTGATCAAGTGACACATTTACATTTCTCTAATTCTCGTAGAGAACTAGGTCACCTACCTTGAAAGTTCTAGGAAGAGCACCTTAATTATATTGCTTAGATAGGGATCGTTGATAAGCTTTATAGTGATTGAGGGCCTGTAAGCGGCCCTCATCAAATATCTCAAACTGATGCAAACAATTAGATCAGTAAGTCTCGTCATCAATTAACCCTTTAAGGGAAACCCACAAAGACAAAATTTCCAACTCCAAAGGCATGATAGCTTCACCACCGTACACAAGGTTATAAGGCGTCATTCCTGTCCCCATACCAACACTTATGTGATAGGCCCACTAAGCATACGTCAATTGAATGTGCCAATCCTTACCATGTTTATTCACTGATTTACAAAGAATGAGCTCAAGGGTTTTATTAGACGCTTTTGCTTGGCCATTGGATTGAGGGTAATATGGTGTAGAAAATCTATGTTGAATATGAAATTTCTCTAGAAATTGCTTCACTTCCTTGTTCTTAAATGGCGTACCATTATCGGAAACTAAGGTGGAAGGCAATCCGAAGCGAACAATGATGTTATTTAGAAAAAAGCTACAGATAGCTTCAACGGTTGTGGATCGAAGCGGGATAGCTTCAACCCACTTCATGAAGTAACAGGTAGCAGTGATGATAAAGGTATGTCCTTTAGAAGAAGAAGGTGATATTTTTCCACTAATATCCAACCCCCACTTTGTGAATGACCAAGGAGAGGTCTAATTTTGTAACTCTTGAGTAGAAGCATGAATAAGACGACTATGTTATTGGCATTGCAGGCACTTCTTAACAAAATCAAAGGAATCTTGTTCCATGGTCTACCAAAAATACCCCATGTGAATCAATTTTTGCACTAGGGATTTACCACCTAAATGTCCACCCCTAGAAACCCGAATGGGCTTCCTTAAGGGCAAGGGGTATTTCCACTTTAGTGAGACATCGAAGGAGTAAGCCATTATAAAACTTTTGATAAAGAACATCTGACAAAACAACGTAGCGGACTGACAGTTTTTGTATACGAGTGCGATTGCTCTTTGTCGCATCATCAGAAAAGTTTCTAGTCTTCAAATAGTTGTAGATGTTGGAATACCATTCTCTTGAGTCTATGTAAGAACACATGAGAACATCGAATTCAGGTTGGTCGAAAACAATAGGAGATCGAAGAATATGAACCACAAAGCGATATTCTTTCGTATTCTTATCCAAAGGTATCGGGGAGGCAATGCTCACCATGGCATCCGCATGTCAGTTTTCTCTCCTAGGGACACTATCTATTGTGAAAGAGGATAATCGATTAAGTAAGGACAAAGCAAGGTCTTGATACTAAGACAACTTACTTTGCTTAGCTTGATAGGTTCCTGTAATTTGATTCACAATATGCTTAGAGTTACCATGAATACATAGATGTTTTATGTTTAATGCAATCACGCCATGCAACTCGGCAATAAGGGCTTCGTACTCAACGATGTTGGTGCAAGTAAATTACAATTGAAAGGAGAGGGGGATTGGCTTACCTTCAAGCGAGATTAGGACTACACCCACCTCAAAGCCAGTCTAACAACTCGACCCATCAAAATACATCTTCCACACAAGATCATGATTAATTGTGAAAATATCCTCATTTGGGAACAAGTCCAAACCTGGGAAGGACCGAGATGAGGTAGTGTCTGCCAATTGATCGGCAACCACTTGACCTTTTATCAATTTCTGAGTAACAAACTTTATGTCAAACTCAGAAAGAAACATTACCCATTTCGCTAGCCTCCCAACAAGGTTGGCACTAGAAAACAAATGCTTCAGAAGATCACTTTTCACAATAACATGTGTTTCAGCATGAAGAAGATAGTGTCTTAACTTTTGTATTGCGAAGACAAGAGCATGACATTGTTTCTCCATGGAGGAATACTGAGTTTCATAATCAACCAGGACACGACTAATGTAGTAGACTGCCCTTTCTCTCCCGGCATCATCATATTGAGTGAGCAAGGCTTCCAAAGCGTATGGTGATGCGACAAGGTAAAGCAAAAAGGGTCTATCCTACATAGCCAGCATTAATATGGGAGGATTGGCCAAATAAGTTTTTATCGACTCAAAAGCTTTCTAGATAAAGTGAACATCCTTCTTTACTAGATGAGTGAAAGGAAGGGTACAATCAGCCAATTGAGATATGAATCTATGAATTGCTTGAATCTTCCCTTGTAAACTCTGCAACTCGATTATGTTCTTAGGTGGAGGCATGTTAATAATTGCATTGATCTTATTCGTGTTGACTTCAATTCCACAATGAGAAACTATGAATCCCAAAAGTTTGCCTGTGTCTACACCGAAGACACACTTAAGAGGATTAAGCCTCATCTTATAGAGTCGAAGCCTTTCAAAAATAAGACAAAGGTTCCCTACATGATCTTAACGAGTTATGGATTTTGCCAAGATATCATCAACGTAGTCCTCTAAGATTTTATGAATGAAGTCATGAAAGATCAAGGTCATTGCTTGTTGGTAAGCCGCTCATACATTCTTTAACCCAAACGACATGACCACATAACAAAAGGTACACCCCAAGGGGTAGTGAAGGTTGTCTTATACCAATCTTCTGGGTTAATATGATTCTAATTATAGCCTGAGAAGCCATCCATGAAGGACAACAAGGCATGGCCTGCAATTGAGTCTACAATCATATCAATATTAGGCAACAAAAAATCATCCTTAAGAGAAGCCTTATTCAGGTCACAAAAGTCAATGCATATACAGATACGGTCATCAGGTGTTGCTAACGGTGACAATATTCGAAATCCAAGGCAAGTAGTCAATTGGAGGATAAAGCCTACTTTTAATAGCTTCTCTATCTCAATCTTAACCAGCAACACGACCTTGGGGATGATTTTTAGCCTTTTTTTGCTTAACAGGCTTGGCATTGGGGCATAAGACAATATTGTGAACCACTATGGACTCATCAATACCGAGCATGTCCTCATATGACCAAGCGAAAATATCCGGATGAGAATGCAAAAGGTCGGAGTACTCCTTAGCTTCCTTAGAAGAAAGGCACTTCCCGATCTTGATCACCTTTTTGGGAGATTTAGGATCCATGAAAACTCAACAGTATCCCCCTTGAGGAGGGGACTACGGTCTTTCGAATGTGATATCAAGACACCATCATTTATATTTGATAGAGGGGCCTCCTCATCCATACTCAAAACAGATTCACCAAAGTATGCTTGTTTACTCAAATGATCCGGAATCGTCGTTTATGATGAAAGGAGGGCAAGCGGGAGTAGGTACCTAAGAATTCTTCTAGTGCTTCCTCTAAGGAGAAAACATCTAAGTGGACTTCTTTGGCCTCTGCCCCAT
Organism: Sequoia sempervirens; assembly: GCA_007258455.2. NCBI lineage: Eukaryota > Viridiplantae > Streptophyta > Pinopsida > Cupressales > Cupressaceae > Sequoia > Sequoia sempervirens. Next base: position 37,493 of record VDFB02354919.1, read on the forward strand.
CCTCTATCAATTCAGGATGGACCAGATTAAGAGGTTCAAATGAAATCATGTTAACACTCCACCAAGGTTTTTGCTTAGATTGTTCAACACAGCATCCCAAACCCAGATAGCGCTTGTGAGGCTTAAACTGGATAGGGACCTGAATTCCTTGCTCAATACATCCAAGGCCTTTACACCCATAACCATATTGAGAAACGCGCCTATATCTAGGACCATAGCGCATTTACAAAGCTTCAAAAGACAGTGGTTCTACATAGAGAGCATCATTCCACCAATGGACGTAAATGCATCTACAAGGCCACAACTATCTTCCTTATTCAATTCGCAAACATTAACCTCCTTAACAGGAGTAAGATTATCCTCCTCAGTAGGGGAACGACTGGTTTCCTGAATAGGATCACAATTTTCCTTCTCAACGGGAGTTTGATCCATTTCCTTAAAAGAGGTGTTTGAGGTTATCGGAAGTTTAAGATGAGCGGGATTCACTTTGTATTCTCCAATGAAGAATTCGGAGAACTCCAAGGATCCCCAGTCATCACCAAGAAATGCATTCAATTAAGAAGAAGACGTAGACGGGGAAGACTTAGGACTTTGTGCTTTAGGCTGCTCCTCTTTAGCGACATTCGCTTTGAGGATAACCTCTATAGATGGTATCGTCAAGGAACATGTCATTGCATCAAAGGTAAGTGATGGAATACAATTCTTAAGAGTGGAAACGACCGATGCCCGACCAGTAGCTGCCAATTCACAAAGGTGAATAGCTTCGAGATCAACCTTGATCATAACCACTTGATTGTTTGCAACAAACTTCAAAGAGCGATGTAAAGTAGAAGTCACAGCACCCATAGCATGAATCCAAGGTCTCCCCAAGAGATGATTGTAAGGTAAGGAGCTAGGCATCACGTAAACCAAGGTGGGTAAGGTAATGGGGCCTTATCGCAAAGGCAAGATTATCATGCCTAGGGCTTGTCGACCAACGTTATCAAATCCACGGATGTACAAAGAAACAACTAAGGAAGAAGAATCAACTTTAATTTTAGGTAGCAGTTCTATACCACAAACATTGAGGGTCAAATTGATGTCAACAAGGGTACATCTAATACCAATAGTATTGACAATAACTATGATCATTAAAGGATCCGCTTGTTTCTGCATGTTGTACCCAAAACCAAAATTTTTGCTTCACTAAGGCATTTTGCTTAATTGAGTCTTAATCTTGTTAAAGTGTTGTCAAATGGTCGTTTTTGGGGTTTTTAAATATGGAGTTGGTGTCAGTACTATGTCAGTCTGTTACCGAAGAGATTTTAGAAAAATGAAAATCTGAACGAAAAACGTCAAAATTTTCTATCTCTGAAGAGCACACGATGCGAAATAGAAGCCCTATCTTTTAGGGGCTTTCCGAGATCACATTTTTAGGGTTTGTCACCTCCGGCGGACATTTGTTAGAGCATCCGTCGACAGCGGTGAGCTATCAAAACTGTCAAAGCGGACCTGTTCGAACAAGTTATGGAGATCTGATGCAAAGCTTGAGCGTAAGCAAGAATTAGCTAACAAACGGAAGCGTAACTTTGAAAGGCTATCTTTTGAGGTGCCAAATGTAGGTTTTTGGCTGAATGCCATCCAAGATGTTTATCTCACATTTGTTCGAGCTTCGCGACGCATCCGTCAGTGGGTGAATCTGAGTTGCTGAAGTGCTTGAACCTGAGGTCAAACGTTGGGTCAAATCTTAGTCAAACTATCAGAAGAAAGAGCAAAAGAGCACATTTTGAGAAAGGCGCCCAAGCTTTTCAGGCCTTCAATGCTTTCTTTCTGATGATTTAAGATGCCTAATGTGTCCGTGTTACGTTCAGCTTTCCGTTGCCTGTCTCCGTCAGATCAGAAGATGTCTCGTCAGCTTGCAGTGGAAGTTTTTATATTATTTTTGTCGTTTCCAGAAATGGCTAAGTCTGGAATGAAAAGAGCAACTTTTGAAAAGGGCGCTCTTGTTTTTCACCTCTCAGATGATGTTTTACGGAGAAGTGTGCGCTGCATTTGTCGATGCGAGAATGATGTCGACTCTGTACATTGAACACGAGATCCGGTCACGAAAGTTGATAAATCGGAAGTTATGAAGGATTTATTTTTTTCCTTAGATTCCGAAATCTGAGAAGTTGAAATTTGACTAAATTAGAGAGAAAAGCGCCTTTTCAAAAGGCTTGGATTTTGAGCCGGATGTCCCGGTTTATGGCGTGCGATTATCAAGATATCATTTGATCAATTTTACTCCCGGCTCCATATTTTTTGTCGGCGATAATCCCGGAGAATCAGTCAACCAGTGTCAGAGGATGAACAGAGGTCACGGCAGAGGTTTTAGCCTAAATTTTCATGAAATTTGGCTAAGTCTGGAATTCGCTCAAGAGTTCAAATTTGAAATTTTCGAAAGTGAGTTGAATGGACGCCTTAACTGGAGTTCTGACTGCAGTTAGACTAAACGATTTCTGGGTTGTCATCTTCAGTTCGTATATTGGCATGTGGAGTGATCTTTCAGTTCGCATGTCGAGTTAACTATTTTGCATGTTCAGTTAACTACTTTGCATGTTGAGTTAACTTGATTACATGTTAGTTCGCTTGAAGTTTGTCGCGAATATCAGCCCAGAAATTTATACATGGTAGTCAAAGATTTGAAGATAAGCGCTTCATTGCGTGATGGCCGGGGATCCTGCCTCATTAGAAGGACATACATGTTGGGGTGACATTATTTTGAAAGCCGAAGCTTATGAAGCATAAGGTGCGGAACGTATGGCGGTTTAGGACGTTTGGTTGAAAGTGAAGCGTGACTTTGGCGGCTTTGGGCAAGAGGTTTGGTGCGATTTTTAATTGATTAAAGCATGTGAAGTTGGCGCATTTGTTGAAGGCCAAACTGAACTTCTAAAAGGGTCGCTATTTTTAGCTTATTCTTTGCATGAAGATGGCGAACTCTTATCTTATTCTTGTTGTTAACTGAAGCTATCTAAAGGGCACGCTTTAGGTCAAAATTGATGAATCTAAAGCAAATTTGAAGATGGCGAACTTAAGACAAGTCTTAACTGAAGCTAAAATCGCATGATGAGTTCAACTGAAGTGTTGAAAGGGCAAACCCTAAAGCACGTCCACCTTTTGAGCTTGTTCGACCTTTAGTTAACTATTATGAGGTCCAATGAGAAGCTTAGCGCCATTTTTAATGCATGCTTGCTTTAGTGCGAATTTCTATGATGAAATTCTATATATTCAGAGAATGGCGTCCATTATTGCATCATCTTTTGCTCTGAAAGCTTGTATTTTCTTGAGCAACCAGCAAGCTTAAGGTGATTCAGGTGTCCGTTTTCAGCGTTCTTCGAAGCTACGAGCTCAGATTCTTCAGAGGAAGTCAATTCTAGACTTCATTTCCACTTTGCATGCAGGTTTTATAAAGATTCGAAGAAGAGATTTGCAGATTTTTCAGAAGCAGACAAGCAAAACTTTCTATCTTCTGTCTTATTTCTTCTATTTCTCACCTTAGGTACTTTCTTCGCATGCCAGAGTAATTCAACACATATTCAAAATCTGATCATCTAGGTTCTCATATTTCAGCGTTTGCAACAAGACCCACTTCTTAGATTTTTTCGAGAAAATCGCCCCGTAGCCTTCATTCTGAAGCTCTGAGCCTTTTTCCGAGAATTTCTTTGCATGTGGGCTTGAATCACATTTTTTCGAGAATCCAGCTATCTGGGTTTGTTCAGAATTCAGTTGTGCACAAAACCCATGTTCCAGAATTTCTTCGAAAATTTCTCCTGTCAGAAGCTATTTTTAGCCTTGTTCAGTGTTTTTCAGAAAGTTCTTCAAACATATTCGACTTTACAGTCAAAAGTCACCATTTTCAAAATGCAGTTCAATCTCATTGATTACAAGGTGAAATCAGTCCTTACACATAATTTCACCAAGACTTCAGATACGGACCTAAACCATGTTTATCCCAGTGGTCAATCTGAGCAGTTTAGAAGGTGTTAGCAGCAATTCGATGAGGAATCTTGAGCGTTCCGGGTTGCTGGCAGCGGCATCCATTCCTGTTTCTATCTTCGATCTTGAGTTCGTACTTGCTTGCATTAAGCATTATGACTCGTCTTCACGACAGATCAGATCGGTTGATGGAAGAGTGGTTTGCAGTCTCAAGCCGAAGGACATAGAAAGATGTTTTGCTATTTCTCCTCGCTCAGATAACTTTACTGTTGATCTTGAAGCTTGTGAGAAAATATGGGATGCTGATCATCAACGTTCACAGAGAAAGGTTGCTCAGAAATGGTTGACAATTCAGAAAACTAACTTGCCTAAGAAGGTTGGTCGTGGTGAATTTAAAGGAGAAGTTGCTGTTTTGATCACCTTACTCAATCGAGTTACCGGCCAGTCAGATGCTAATACTTTCCGTCCATGGATGTTCTACCTGATTACCAGAATCCTTGATGGCACAGAGCGTTTTGACTGGGCTATGTTAATTAGTGATTGCTTACATCAGCAGATTTCTAACTTTCTCAAGCATCACGAGTTTCATATGATATCTTATTTGGTTTACTTGGTGGCATTTCAAGGTAGTTTCAGACTTCTTAAAACCAATGGTACTCTCGGTGTTCAGCATATTCATGAGTATTATCCACAGCTAGAGTTTTCTCAGTCTGAGCAGGACTTCCGAGTAGTGAATGATCACTTTTCCATGAGAACTGTGAGAGATCTTGATGATGAGATGCATATTCGTGTTTCAGCTGAGGCCAAATCAGCAATGGAGACTTGGGCAGATTGGTTCATACAGTTTCCTACTTTCACGTACCTCCGAGTTTATGGTTATGTTGGAGAGCCTCTGATGTTGCCGAGATATCCGTCAGACAAGATTGTCTTTATGGAGTTTCTCAGGCAAATGCAGCACGTTCACTTTCCGTCCATGGATGTTCTACCTGATTACCAGAATCCTTGATGGCACAGAGCGTTTTGACTGGGCTATGTTAATTAGTGATTGCTTACATCAGCAGATTTCTAACTTTCTCAAGCATCACGAGTTTCATATGATATCTTATTTGGTTTACTTGGTGGCATTTCAAGGTAGTTTCAGACTTCTTAAAACCAATGGTACTCTCGGTGTTCAGCATATTCATGAATATTATCCACAGCTAGAGTTTTCTCAGTCTGAGCAGGACTTCCGAGTGGTGAATGATCACTTTGCCATGAGAACCGTGAGGGATCTTGATGATGAGATGCACATTCGTATTTCAGCCGAGGCCAAATCAGCAATGGAGACTTGGGCAGATTGGTTCATACAGTTTCCTACTTTCACGTACCTCCGAGTTTATGGTTATGTTGGAGAGCCCCTGATGTTGCCAAGATATCCGTCAGACAAGATTGTCTTTATGGAGTTTCTCAGGCAAATGCAGCACGTTCACTTCTTTCTCCGTAGTCGTCATAAGGCTGCGGCAAATTTTCCATTCTCATTGGGAATTTTCACATGTGATGCAGCAACAGATGCCAGGCGTATGTCTACTGAGATGGAAAGGTTCAAATTCAAGCCTTATACTGAGAGACGTTCCTATGATCCTCTCGGTCATTATGCAAATCGGTTAGAGCGAGGGATTGCACATGCGCCAGCACTTGAAGACTTCTGGGCAAATTGTGAAGATGAATTTGAAGTTCGTCGTCGTCACTATTGTAGACTTACTGTTGGTCAGCTCTCTGATTACTTGTCAGAAGATGTTGATGGTTTGTCGGATGATGATGGAGAAGTTCTTCTCAATTCTTATGTTAAGGATCAAGTTGCTAGGCAGCCACTTCGCTCACCTGATTGGTATGCTAAGGAGAATACTTCTATTGAAGAGGTTTCCAGATCGGTGATCAAGACTAGTAAGTTGTTCTTGGAGAGCAAGCGAACGCGGAAGTCAGTTCCTGTAGCAGAGCCGCCAAAGGATTTCTCGTCATTGCCTTCTACTTCTAGAGCAAAACCCAGAGTTAAAGCCATTATCATACCTCCGGAAGGAGTTAGACTCAGTGGAAACACAGGGAAAAGAGCTACTGGTAAAAGGAAGCAGAAACAAATTGAGAGTATTCCTGAAGTTCCAACAGAGACAGTTATCCAGACTGAGCCTCACGTTTCACTTCCTAGTTCACCTCACGTTCCGCCTATTGATATAGATTCTGAGCCCGAGCCACAAATTCAAGCAGGATCGGAGACGACTGAAACACCACAGGTTGATACATCAGGGACAGTTTCTCCACGAATTGAAAATATTGTTCAGTCTTGTTGGCTCGAGAAGTCTTTGGGAAGACAAAGGCGTGAACCGTCATACAATCTTGATTTATCTGAGTTTGGTGAGCCCTATCAGAGGAGATCAAACAAGAAGATAAAGAAGCAAGTGCATATCGAAAAGACCCCTGAATCAGAGATTGTGATAGAAGTTGCAGTGCCTCCAGAAGGTAAAAGCTTGGACGAGGTCGAAGTGGGTGATTTTACATTCACTAAGGCAAATCTTGGCAGGACCACACGAGAGACAGATGTATCTCTTCTCAAGATTGTTACCAATAATCTTGAAGAGCGTATCACGAAGGATGGAGAAGATAAGGCTTTACTCAAAACTGAAATTAGTCAACTTCGTCAATACATTTCTGATCTTGTTCATGGGAATCCAAATAGAGCACCTGTTCTTCCTCGGCACACACCTGCAGAGAAACGAAAATTGGATCAGTTGGTCAGTCATGGCAGACTTTTGGATGATTGGATTGACAGTTTAGTTGCTGCTGGTAAGACTCTTCTTGCAGATTTATATCAGTTGAGGAGTGAGGCACACAAACTCCGTCAGGGTATTCAGTTGCTGGATATTGCAGTTGCAGAGAGCTTGGCAAAGGATCGCGTTCTTGTATCTCAGTTATCAGTTGCATGCGATGCTTTGGAGATGATCGAAGATCAAGAGAAAGTCTTCACTTGGAAAGAGCAGCACCTTCTCAGAACAGAAATATGTGAGAAAATCTCTTCTAAGTTATTTTCACTGAAGGATGACGTAGTTGGAGTGCTTGCACTTGTCAGTGGCTTCGTTGTTCAGATCCCGTGTCATTATCTTCTCGAAGATGGCACGTATGTTGAGTTGGAAAAAGTTCAAGCGGAATTCGAGAAGCTGATTTTTGACAGCCTTGAAGGTGAACCTAGGGCGCCAAAATTAGAAAATGTTTCAGTGATTGCAGCCAGTTTGAGAAAGGCGACTGAAGAATGCAAAGATGGTGTGCACACAATTACTGAAAGTGGCAGAGAACTAAAGAAGCAGACTGTTATTTTTAGCGGCATCAAAGTGCCAGATGACAGGGAGATCGATGAGTTCTTGGTCGAAGTGTTAGACCGAGTTGACATGGAGTGATCTGTCAGTTAGAACGTGCAGTTAATTTCTAGGGTTGAGTCCTGAGCAGCAGTTAACTTGACTTCCAGTCTTCAGTTCACTTGCTGACTTAACACATGCTTATCTCATCCTCGGAGTTATCAACACAGGAGTTAGGGTTAGGGTTTCCAGTTAAGCTGAAGGTAGTGGCCAGTTAACTTTGCTTTAAATGGGGCGTGCATGCTTGCACATTGTCCAATTAGGTTATTTGTACCAGTTAAACGAGGGTAGTTGCCCATTAACTGTATAGTTTACTTCATTAGGGTTAGGGCGCGTGACTTGCATGCATTGCAGAACTGTAGTGAACTCAAGGTGATTTTAGGGTTACCTACACCTTGATGTATATAAATAAGAGCTTTTGCTCATTTGTAAATAACTTTTGCTTGAAGAGAAATATATGCTGCGCCTACCTTGCCCTCAATATTGCTCTTTATGGTATTTGTTCATGTGTCTTCATTATTGCAATTGATTGTTATGCCACATAGGGTTTCGAAAGATTGTAATGCTGGATTCTTCCATAGTTTAGAGAAATCTGTCTTGTGAATCTTTTATTGTTATGATCAAATGTTATGCCACACAGGGTTCGTAAGATTGTAATGATAAAACCGTTTTGTGAAGTATTTACTATGCTGATAGAGTGTTATGCCACGCAGGGTTTCATAAAGTTTTCATGGTGAATCTTCTCTTAGATTAGGAAAATCTGTTTTGTGAATCTTTTATCATTACGATTGAGTGTTATGCCACATAGGGTTTCATAGAGATTTTAATGATAAAAGCTGTTTGTGAGTCTTTACTATGCTGATTGAGTGTTATGCCACATAGGGTTTCATAAGATTATCATAGCAAATTCTCAAATCTGTTTTGTGCTTAATAGACTTGTTCAGATTGAGATGATAGTTGCGCCACCTTGCCTTCAAGTAGAGAATCTGAATGCGTTTATCGTCTGATAGTCATAACCTGCTCCATTTCCTCTTGCTCTGTTTTCCTGGGGAGATTGGATAGATATAAGTTGTAGTTTAGTTGATTTGCGAAACCAGAGAAAACTCAGCTGCAACGTGTAAGTTCTTTCAAGAAAGCCTTGTGCCTCTAGCAGCTGAAACAAAAGACAGGACATAGTTTTAGCTTATTTTTCCTTTGCAAGTACATTTGTCAAAGCATAACGAGGGAGCTTCCCCTCCATAATTTGAAGAGCACTCATTGCGTAGTGTGCATAGGCTGTTCATAACAACTTCTACTCCAGAGGTGTTAGTTGTTACGCCAACACTGCACATTTGGGAGCAGAAGTTCTTGCGGATAGAATGTGACGTTCGGCGAATCCGCACGAATATGAGCCATCAACGCATTAACATCCGTCAGCCAAGCGGAGCCATGCAAGAGGATCTTCTGCAAGGCTTCCTAAAGCATACCTTGATAAACTGAAGCGATTTGAAGCAAATCCCATAGCGAGATCTTGGCTAGAGTAACACGAAGTTGCTCAACAAGATCATAGTCTCCAAGTGCTTTAGTTGCAAGTTTAGGTGTTGAAGGAAGACTTGGTTGAGAAGGTGGTAAGGAAGTAGGAACTTGAGAAGGTTGAGGTGTAGGAGCAGAAGGTTGTTGATCCAAATTTTGCTTATTTCTCCTAGTATTATACATGTGCCCATCAACATTATAAGAAGTAGAGTCTGTGGATTTCACAAACCTTGAATATAAATCCGATGAATCATTATGATATGGAACTCCACAGATAGAATGAATCCTCTTAGGAGAAGGGCTAGTCAGAGTCAAGTAAACAACGGGTCTCTTAGGACTTGGAGAAACCACAGAGACTACAACAACGTTCACTAACTCTTCAGCTTGAGAAGAAGTTTGTTCAAAAGATCTGCAGGTAGAGGAAGATGCTTCTAAAAAGTCATCTAGAGCATCGTTCAACATATCGAAATCTTCCTTAGAGAAAGCATTATCATAAACATTAAAACATTGCAGAAAAAGATCTGACATGTTCACGTCGGGTTCACCAAAATGTGAGATAAGGGGGATTTGCTACTCATGAGTCTTTTTGTTCTCAAGAGAATCTCAGGGAGTGAACTGCCCTTAACCACCTCAAATATGTTGAATGAAGAAATTGCAAAGAAACCATGCACCGATAAATTATCCCAAAAGACTGCTACAAAATCTGAGAGAGCGAGGTCTCGAGATTTCTGTCTCAAAAGGAAGAGCTCTCAGCCAACAGACTATAGTGCGGTATCAAGACACCAGCGCATCACGCTGGAGTCCAAAGGACATGCTGACATCCAAGGCAAATAGAGAACTCAAACCTTGGATAGAATGACTAAAACCTTACCATCTAGCACAGATCTAAGGTCTGTTTAACAAAACAACTAAACAAAAAGCAGAAAGTGAAATAAAGTACAAAGGAGAGCTAACAGAGAACTTACAAACGGCCAAATGTTTGAAATCCTCCTCCAAGCTCCATTTTGGCAACTTGCACACAAGATGAACGGGGAAAAATGTTGGGGCTGTTTCAAGGCTTGACGCAATCAAACCCCCATTTTGTTGTTCCCACCTCCACAAACAACCAAATAGATAGAGAGAGTAAACGAAATAGGCAAAAAGGAAGTGGTGAAAACAATCCCCACTTGAGGAGGAAACCCGCACCACTAAATAGCAAATGAACAAAGTGATCTAATCTATTCGCAAATAGATAAGAGTAAGAGAGCATTACCAACAGTCCATGACCCCCCTCTTGAACACATAGACGCACCGTTGAATGCTTGCTAGAAAGCTTTGGATGTTGGAGGGACCTCAGTCTGACAAAGCTTCGCTTGTAGAAGTGCTATTGCAAAGAGTGAAGAGGCTAAGAACATAATGAAATTGAGAAGAGAAGCAATCGAATAAGAGAGAAACCCCCAAAATGAGAGCAAATGGGAGTTTTGTTGCATGCAAGGGCGGAAGGAGCCGTTACACTCGTAAATCTGACTACAGAGACGCGTGCCATGAGTCAAGATTCCAAGATTCCTCGTTTCAAACTCGGAAAACTGCTAGGACACTAGCGCGCTGTGCAGGCATCCAACACGTCAATTTTCGGGAAACGAGGTGATGGAGTGTTGTTGCTTCATCGTTGGACCTCGTGGAATTGGAATTGCAAAATTCCTACCCATGAGTCTCTTATCACAAATGCGTAACTTAGGTGCAATAAATGCTAGGCAAAGTGCTAAAATGTGAAATTGCCCCTAAGGTGCAATTTGGTGACATTACAATAACTTCCACATATGTAAATATTTTTTAAATATATTATGTAATTTTGTAATAGTGAAAATAGTACACCCATGCCCTTTCCCCTTCTGTTTTTGGGCCCATTTTGATTAGAGCATCTTAAATGCAATAACAAGCTTAGAAGTGTTATATTCTTGTTGAAATTTGGCTCATGGCATCACCATGTTCCAATGCTATTATCACTCATCCCCAAAAATTGACCCTAATACCTAGATTTTCCGTTGTCACCGTATATCAGATCCATGGATGCAGATGTGGCCTAGGTCATCTCTGCAGTTCTGGATCTGAACCCTACACTTTTAAAATTTAAATTAAATCCCACCAACTCCCCTTATTAACCATTTTGAGGCAACCTCACTCATGCTTTTGTTAATTTGTGTACTTGGTTGTCGTATTTAAGGACATTCAATCATTCAAAATCATCCAGGAGTTATCAAAAGGCAAAAAGAAGTTATTGAAGAGCATTTACCAGAGAATTACATCACCACACATTCTGTTGCACACTTCCTTGCTGTGTCAATCTTTTGCTCAGAGACATAAAGCCACACAGAGGTCTCACTGAAGAGAACATGACAACTGTTATTCAGCAGATTCCCCAAAAATGTTCCTCAACACTGCCAGTTCTAACGTATATTAAGACATCAGAAGCTCAGAGCGAGCAAATTCCATCAATCAGATTTATGTCAGATCATTTCCACAGGTACAGTTTCAAGACCACATGTCGATTCAGTTCCACAGATACAGACATCAGGTCTGCAGGCACGGATCTGAACCCGAGTACATTAAGTCAATTTGCAGATTTTGAGGCACCCATCTCATCGAGCCCTAAATTCAAGTAGCTTGGTGAATCCACTCCAGACACCTTCAGGCTTACTTTTATATCTTCAGAATCCATCTAAATATTACATTTATATTTATTTTTATTCGACTTTACCTCTAGATTTTATTTCAATTATCGGTCCCAACTGATTTACCTAGGTTTTTATTTATTCTTTAATCATTAGACCGAGATATTTTATAGTGCTTTTCCGTAAAAAAAACAATCATCGGTTCCTATTAAAAACATGTTTACTTGTTTGTGGGTACAAATAGATAGTATGTGTATGGATTAAACCACAAGCCATGTAGGAGTAGAGTTTCCTGTAATCAATTAAAGCGGGCAACAATATATAACCTAAAGCAACATAAATGTTTGATCGACGGAATACAGAGCATTTTAAAATATGAGTACAAATAAGTCTAAAACATAAATACACGCGAGGCAAGAATGAAGAGTTCTGCATACCTGCAATAGAATTGTTGGCAACGTATGTACTCAGTCAGTCTGAGGACTACTCCGCGCACGGAAAAAAATCTTGAAACAACATACATATATTGGGATGAAATGAAACCTGGGATACCATAAAATCACTGAAACGCGGTTTGAACGTTTGTATGGAGAAAAGATGTAACGGGCCCCACTTATTTTGACCCAACTACGCTTAGCAAAACAGAACGGATGTTTTGATATTCTAAAATCGCTAAAGCCGTCTTGTAAATTTGCTTTTTGGCATTTGTTTTCTTTCAGAGATGTGGGGTAAGCGGGATTTGCATCACGTTTTACCTGTTGTGAGGTCAACATTCTAAGAGGCAAAAGAGAGCGTCTTCATTATGCAACGTGGTACAATTTCCTAGCGTTACGATTCTAAGGACCAAGTTGTTTTTAGCTAAATAAAATAGGGGAGAGGACCCACTAGTTGAGCATGTTTCAATAGTTGAGATAGTTTTTGTTAATATAATGCCCAATAGTTGTGACATGACTACCATAAATTAAACAAAATGTATTCCTTTGATCTAAAAAGCAACCAATCATGTGATGCCACATCAGCGCGTAACTATCCATGATGTGAATGCACAAGTATTGGTAACAGGTTTGTTTGGGGCCTTTTTGGACACCTTGACAAAAAGCATGCTGATGTGGCATCATATTTGATGATGTGGCCCCAAAACGAAAGTTATAAGCAGGGGACTTGCCAAGTAAGCTGCTGTAAAAAAATTGGAGTGATTTGAAATTTCCAAGTAGGATTTTGAGGAACGTGAAGTTAGGTGCACAACTACTGGGTCCTCTCCCCTATCCTCCTATAAAAAATTTAAAATAAAATAAAATATTTTATCAAAATTAATTAGTTTATTTAAATAAATATAATTCATTAGTTTACATAATTCATGAGGATCAAAGTATATTCTTTGATTACGTTATTCATGAAGGTTCAAACCATGGCCAGTAAAGATTGAGATTGTGTCCCAACAACTTTGATAGAATGGATACCTCACAATCCTTAACTGTCAACCAAAGAAATATTAGTATAAACTCATGTAGTAATATATTTATGAAATACTTCCATCTAAAAGAGTGAAAATATCATTCTAAAGAGGTTTATAAAGAAAACAATTTCTTTGACAATATTTATATAAATATCATTTTTAATATCAATAGTTTTTTTCTCGATTCGATTGCATGTAAGCTTTTGAATCTAGAAAAAAACTACTAATATTCTTATGGATTGTGGAAATCTAATAACATTGATCATTTTTAATATCTATCTAAATTACTAATGCATGGATGAACACATAAATAAGCAACATGTAAAAAGAAACATATAAAAATTAATTATTTTAATTTTTACTTAAAATTATTTTATTTTGTGAAGCTAGTTTATTTTAGTTAGAGAATTATTTTATTTTTCAATAGTGATACAATAAATTATAGAAATTATGTCCAAATTTTTAAAAAGTTAAACTAAAACAAATTATTTATTTTAACTTTTATTTCAAGCATTATTATATTTTCTATATAACTATATTTTTAATATCTATCTAAACTATCAAATAAATTCATAAATAGACAAAGTAAGTAAATAGATAAGAAAAGACAATATATTATTTATTTTAATATTTACTCAAACTATTTTTATTTTAATAAATTATCTACTTTTACTCTTATTTCAAGAGTTTTTTCATTTTTATAGCAATAAAGCAAATAATACAACACATGCAAACAATTATAAAATAGCTAAATGAAAAACAACAAATAGTTAAATTACAACAAACATTTAAACAAAAAAATCCCTCAAAATTTAGGAGGATAGATATATTAGAGTTTTGATTTGAGTCGGTTTACATGTTCCTACTCATGCCACTCCACTATCCTCGTCAGCCTAGTGTCATACTTCTTTCTAGAATAGGATATCTCCACATTTATTACGGATTTCTATAGTTCCCTTCCCTTCAAGCAATTTTTCCCTTTTTATAATTCAACAATACAATTGGCCCCACATTTAATGTTGGGACTTCAAACTTGGATGCATAAGAAAAAGGATCCCAAATGGCCACGAAAGTTCATTATAAAAGTAGTGCATAAGGTATTGTTATTATTTCTAATATTGTTTTATTAATTCATGATTTTGAAAATACATTTAAGTGGCTTGAAAATTATACTCTTGTTGACTATTTTGTGGGTTGTCTCACCTTTGAAAGCATGCTACATGGTTGGGTCAATTCTACTTGTATCACACATGGGGTCCATATAAAGACCATCCAAAACTTTACCAAGTGCTTCTTCATTTTCCATTTTGTTGATGTTAAGTTTGTTAAGGTTATCTTTGAGCATAACCATTAATATATTTAGTGGTGTTGGCTCACAAAGAATTCTCTAGCTTTCCATTGCCCTTATGGCCTTTCTTTGACCTCATTGTTGTGTCTTTAGTGTTGGTGGTTCATATTGAACAAGAGTGGGTTTTGTTTACTCACCTCGAAAGAGGGTTTTCTCTACTTGCCTTCAAAAGAGGTGCAATTCAATACCCAAAATTTTATGTACCTTAATCTACCAAAAATTTGTTATCAATGCTAGTCTTCAAACTCTAAAATTTGCAATCTAGTTGTTTGAAAAATCAAGTCTCCTTGTAAGCAAACCTTATGAATCCATCTCAAAAGTATGAGAATGTACAGACCACCATGTTCCATAAAATATGTTTGTGCTTTTGATTCAAAGGTGTTAGTCCACATGCTTTGACTCAAGCCATAAATTTTAAAGCCTCCTAAGGTAAATGAGGTTGGCAACTCTCGCCAAAGGGAATCTTAGGATGTTTCCAAGTTGTGATTCAATAGATCCCTTATGATCAAAGAATTGGCCTCCCTCTCCTTCAACTTCTCATTATTCTTGCACCCTAGCTCATGAACATAAGAAATAAGAATCGATACTAGAAAAGAGGAGGATTTCCTTAATTTGAGCTAGCATATAATAAATGTGCTCATTTACTTATGCATTGGGTAGTTGGTGAGTGTAAAGTTTCTTACTACATGCACAATAGATTGTGTCTTTTTGATATAAATGTTGGCCATTATCATCCTAGTTGACTATGGCTTATAGTAACAATTAGTGGGATGGTACAAAAATAATTCTTAAATGCCTTAATAGGACCATGATGTTCAAATTGCCTATCTTTTCATTTGTCAAATGTTACCAATTACTAGTTGAGCCTCTAGAAGATATTATTTTCAGCCTCTTTCTAATCTAGTTTTCCATTAAGTGGAAATGGTGGGACACGAGACTCTTAGGATGAAATTATTTCTAGATATGCCCTTGTTGAGTCATCAACCCATAGTGGCCTATATCTTAGGTATTTAGAATCTCCAATCACATTCTACTCTTGATTGATTGGATTCAATGATAGAATGATGCAATCAAACATATAAATTACTTTCTCTAGATTTGTGGACACCAATTGCTACTTTTTTCATTAACACTCATACAAGGCCACCACCTTAATCTTTATTGTGTCGTTGTTAAGTTGGAAGTGTCATTTCTCTCATTATCATTGTGATTGCATGTACTTAAGCTCTGCTAGTAGAAGCAAGTTGTTGATATGCATACAAATTGTGGTTCACAACTAAAGGCTCACCTTCATTAGCTTAAAATTAGGGATAAGATTTCTAAGGAATTATTTTAATCTCTTCAAAATTGCCAATTTTCTCAAAAGATCAAATGCATCAAAGAAGGACAATAAATTCTTTTTGAATTCTCTACCATTCTTGAAGCTTTTAAGCATCATTAGCAATAGGTTCTCTGAGTGTAATTGTCTTCCCATAAAATGAAGAAATTTCTTCATCAATATGTGTGGTTCCCACTAGGCTCTCTGCTTTGTAATAGGCCTTTTGTGACCAATGCCTCACACTAGCATATCTTCAAGTAGTGTTCTCTATGGAAAATGAAAGGGCCCTTGACTATGATAGTTTTCCTTGTGAATTTTACAAAGCTTTATAAGAAATAGTTGGTCCTAACATACCGTGGGTTTACAAAAAATATTTTGCTATAGGATCATTAAGATCTAGTATAAACAAAGAAATATTAAGTCCATATCTAAAGTTATCGATCCTAGGTAAATTGGTAATTGGTTGTCGATCACTCTCTTAATAACTTATTATAAGATCATAGCCAAAAATATTGTACTCCACATGTCATTTGCTTCACTTCCTCTAATCATTCAAGTGGGACAAACTAGATTTATCAAAGACCACTATATTTTATGCAACATCATTATTTTTGGGGAAGGTATGAAATGGGTTGAGCATTTATAGCAAGGGGCTATTTTAGTCAAGAATAGTTTTTCCCAAGCCTTAAGCATTGGGTTTTTGCCTCAACTTCCTTTGGTAAATTTAAATTATCTTTGAAAATTCTTTCTCCTACATTGCCATTAATGGCTAGTGGTCTTCCTAATTTTGGATTTTTGTTCTATCAAATAGGGTTTCCCTTTGGCCCTAGCACTTTATACCACGATTGTTGAAATATTTGGTTATTTGATTACTAATGTAGTTTGTGAATGAAAAGTCAAGAGTATTTGTCTATAAGGAGATTGAAGGAAGATTTGAAAATAATTCACTCATTCATGCAATCAAACCCTACAACTTAACAAGATCTAGAAACTCAATTATCTCATCAACAGACAAAGATCTAACAATAGGATCCCAAATTAGAAAGCTACAAATTGGGTGCCTGAAGATTATAAAATCATAATTTAGTTGCAAACACCTAAACTAGGGCGTCCTTGCACCCTAGTTCACCCAAAATCAACTCAAATTTGAACTACAAGTGCATACATGTCTGCTCTTTCCAGTTTTGGTCCTTTAATCCAACTTTCAATTTCTAGTTTCTCTTTATTTGCATCAAAGCAGTGCATGTTCATAGTTAGCTATTCATATCATTGCATTTTATACAAATCCATTCTAAAACTCCTCAATTTAGATCCTAGGGTTGATTGACTCACCTTTCAAGTTGCAAGTCAGTCTCATATTCTAGTTGATTTTAAATTCAAATAAATAAACATGTGGAAAAGCACATGAAATCCTAAGGTAAACTCCTAGGGTTTCACTTTTCCAACACATCAATAATATTCTTAGGCTTCCATAATTAATTTTGGACATAGCATGGAAGATGGAAACCGTGATTGTGCTATTCCACTCTATTTAATTTTGGTAGCAAGGTTTGTCCTTTTATCTCCAAAGATCGATTCCTTAAACTCCTCAATATCCATGTGACCTATATTAGTGTCATTAACCAAGAGCCAAGTTGATGAGATTTTTAAAGGAGGATAAAACCAGCAGATTCATGCTTCATTTATCTTGATGAATCTTGTAGAACTTTAAGATTTGAGGGATTTTGACTTAGAAGTAGAAATGAGGACTAATATACATCTGCGGAAAATCGAGGCGACCGAATTTTTTTTGTAGGCTAAAACTTTGCGAGATTTTCAAATTGAGTGGAAATTTATGGAAATATTTCTCATTACATTCTTGTAAGGAAATGATTCCACCAATTTTTTGATGAAAATTCCAACTGTAAAGAATGGTGGGTATAGTAAGGGTAAACTTTTAAAACCTCAAGGCCATAGAAATCTTGCACTACCTGTGTTTCCATAAAATGAAGTTTGCAGAGATTTACCAAGAGTAGACCTTAAGGAAATTCCCAAGTGAGGAAAACTCTTAACCTACCAAGCCACAACTTGTTCATGTGGGTGAGTGAGGATCATGTGGGTTTTCACATAGGCTTCAAATATTTCATTTTAAAACATATTCGATAGCCCAAACTTCTAGGGAAACCCAAAATCTTAGGTTTGAACTTGAAACTCTAACTAAGTGATCATAGAGGGGAAACACCATGATTCTACATTTAGTTAGCAGGTAAATCCCAACAATTCTAGAATGACTCCATATATATACCAAAAACATATGTATATAACGCTAGAGACCAACATTTTAGATGAAATACATTTTAAATCACAAACCCTAAGGCAATATTTTTCACAACGCCATTTATTAAATGCAATGATCATTTCAAAGAAAATAACCCTAGGCAATACTGACATGTAATTCACACGAAGTGAATAAATCGACTTGCAAGAAGGGGAATGCCTTAGAGTTCGAACGATCTCTCCTTGCAACTAAATTCCTCCTGAACGGGTGACAAATGGTCAAAATGACATCTACGTCATTTATATAGCCCCGATAATCCTACCTCCATTAGTACTTGATATGACCAAGAGTGTACAACACTTATGTTGAAGTCTAAATTAGGTTCAAATTCTATGGAAACTCGGTAGGCACACTCACCACAGAGATTGAGAGATTCCCTAAACCTCTGCCGGGACAATCAGATATTACCCAATCTCTTGCGAAAATGAAGGTTGCTCAGCAACGCGGCGAGTCAAGAATGCGTGATATTTTTAAATCGCTTTTTTGTTGTGAGTTATTAGGTATGTCAAATTTTGCGGGGGCCCTGGGTTTATTTTTAGAGGCCGGGGAGGGTCTCATGAAGTAAAATAATACTTTCTGAGTTAATTGAAATCTTTTTCCTAAGAATAGCAACTACCTTTTAGGACTAAATTTGAGGGTGAAAATGGGGTGGTGTTGGAATTGCCCTATAGTTTTGAAATTTTTATTTGTCAGGCTGTCAATCATCTCAACTTTTAAGCTTCCTTAAATTCCAAAGCTTAAATTTTAAGCTGAGTTGCAGTAAATAAGTTCATGAGACCACCAGCTTCCTTAAAATTTGGAGCATAATATTTTAAGTTGAACTGTGTTACTAAGTTCATGGGATCACCACCTTTAAAAAAATCCTAAAAATTCTTAGCAGCACCCACTGAAACTTTTCAGGAAGCCCCCCTCCATGGGACCCCACCCTTAGACAATCTTCACAAATTTATTTTCTGAAAACCATTCTCTTGACTTTTAAAATGCAAGCTAGACTCCCAAATCAAAAATAAGCAAGCAATCAAAGGAAAACTAACCTAACACAACCGAAACTAAAGAAAAGAAAAAGGAAGGGGTCCTCATTTTCAATGGGGCGTGTGTGCAAGGCACAACATGCAATTTTAATTAGCTCATAGAAACCAATGCAATGGCACTAAGAATCATATTTTTTACACGCAAAAGGATAAGGGAGGAGTAGGAATTAGTACTTGGTCAATTGATCCTCCTTGGTGTAGTAGATCTTGGACTAATTTATCTATCTCCATCTTTTGTAGAAATGAGCACCTATAAGGGTAGATATTTGGAGGTGTATTCCCAAGTAGTAGCTAAATTACATTATCTTCCAGGTAAAGCCTATTTTATCTAAGAATACTATTGAATGACAAAGTAAAATATTTTGGAGATGCTTAGGCTAGCTTGTTGCAAATGAGTTGGTAATCTAAATAGTATAAAGTTATGCAATAACTCCATGAGAACCCCTTTTAAGTAAGTTTTCTATGTGATGAGAGATAATGAGACTATTGTTGACTATTATCTATGAATTACATCCAAATTTTAGAAAAATCCTATAGAATAAGACCAAGAGAGTGAAACTAATATGCTCCCAATAAAATTCCACAACCACCCAGAGAAATATTTCATGGTGTAGTCATCCATAAAAATATAAACATTTTGACACTTTTCTTACAAGGTAGGCTTCCATTATTAGTTATCACTACCTCAAAGCTAGAATAGAGATGAACATTTAACAATATGCTTGTTTATCCAATATAAGGTCAATAAAATGATGTGTGCTACTAGAATTAATGAGGATTATGAGAACATGTTTCTTAGAAAACATTTGACCTACATCATCTAAGGAGTGCATATCCTTGCTAATGAATCAATGGAGATTTTAGGGGCAAGGTCAACATGTGGATCCTCAACTGGTGGTTGTCTCTAATTATACACTTAAAATCCTCTATTTATATAAATTATACTAAGTAGAACTATTACCTTTTGAACTATTTATCCCTTTGAAATTGGTTTTGGCATTGATTTCAAGTGTTTACCTTGGCATACACAAAAGTGGCATATATTGAGTTGCTCTTGTTACTTTGGCACTTTAATGAAGGATATGAGACAACTTGGTTTAGTTGACTTTGCATGAGCATTGATAATTCATTAAGGCAACAATATTTGATATACATATTTCTACACTCGATACATTTGGGATTTATACCATACATTGGTCTTTGGCATTGGTTGGTTTTGATCTATGCTCATTAATTGGTTATTTCTAGACTGACACAAGGGTCTTGGTCTTCACTTAGCACATGTTTTATTAGATTGACATATATCATTGGGAATTATGAGATTTAATGTGGTCATACAAATAATTTCTAATGTCAACACAATGATAATTGTTTTGTTTTGCAAAGGTGCAACACCGACATAATCATTTGTGGTTTTGTGTGATACAAAGTGGTAAAAGAAAATCGATTAAAAGCAATATTATGATGCCCTAAATATCATCATTTTGAAAAAAAAACAAGGCATTGTTAACTACAACCGATCTAGGGCTTGGAGAGCTTGATGAAAATGGTGGTATGGCGGTTTGGATGTTCAGGAAGTGGTTTCCAGGTTGAAGTGGTAGTTGGTTTACATTGTTTTGAAGATGCATCGACTTCATTCAATCAAAGTTTAAAGTGCACAAAGTGGTAACACCGTTCTTCAAAACCCTAGCCTAGTTTTTGGGTATAATCTAGAAAATGTGGTTTCAATGATGCATATGTATATCAACTTATTATTTGTCCTCAATTTGGTTTTTCATTCATCCATATCCTAAGTCTATTCCTATGTTGATGGCATTGGTATTTTTGTTCTATGGTTTCATACCATGTCGACTTGGTCTTGCTTTATGCTTTATGATGTTTCATTGTTACATCTTTACCTACTGGTTCATTATCTTGGGTTTTCGAATAGGGCATATTATGTATATTTTGGGTTTGTTTTTATGTTTTCTTGAGAAGGGTTTACACTATAGTGTCTTTGTTGTCTATTGTCAAATTTTGTTTCATAAGGGTTTAGCTTAACATCCATCCATGGGTTATTGTTTTTTGATAGTAATGTTGTCCTCTGCTAGGGCACGGGGTTTTATATCATTTAGCACTTTTAAGCTTGTGTAAAAGGCCATGTAATGTATTTTTTGTGTCAATTTGGACACAGGTTTTGTGCCATATACATGTTTCTATCTATGCATGGTATATACTAAAGTTTGGAGCATTGTGTGTAAGTCTTCATACCACAACTTAGTCAATGTTGACCATGCATTAAATGTTTAGTGGTTACATATGATGATGTTATTCAAAGAATGATATAAAAAATATTCTAGCATATTAGAAACAAATATACCATGATGATTCAAGGGGCAATTTTTGAAGACAGTTAACGGGTTACATGTGGCATTATTTTGAAAGACAGTTTATAGCAATTACTATTCTTGAAATGTTTATATAAATAGTGATTATCACAGTTATTGGTTTGGTGCTTTCACAGATATATCATGTTGATTTTATGAGAAGAATTCTAAAATGTTTTTTTGTAAAACTATATGCAAAAGAGTGAAGTGTATAATCTAATACATTTTGTGTTTTGAAGATTCCAATTTAATGAATCTTTAGGACATTGAATGTATTAGGATGAAAAGTAGAAATGTTATGCAGTGAAATAGAGCAATCCTATGTAATTGATTTATTCGTGATAGAGAATGTGTTGTAAAAGATCAAGTTAGTGAAGCATTTTTAGCCAGTAAGGCTCTTCCAGTGATGCATTTTGTAGCTAGTGAGACATTTTCAGAGTGGTTTTTCATCCCTATGAGGGTTTTCCACTCATGAAAAACATTGTGTTATGATTTTGTTGTGGTTCATGTGGTATTTATGTTTCATGCAATTTGATCTTGTAGCTTCTGCTATCTGCTTTGCAACATTTGAGTTTATATGTTGTTTAAAGAATCTGCTATTGGTTATTATATTTGGTTACCCTCTTGAAATTGAACATTCATTGATTACAAAGAGATTAAGTGTTTTGAATAATCATTAAATTGAAATTGGTTATTGAAACACTGATTCACCCCCTCTCAGTGTTTCTCATACTCCAACAAATGGTATCAGAGCCATAACCTTGCCAAAAGTTTAACCAACTTAGGGGATTCCTAGTGGAGTACTAGCCATGGAAAATCAGGAAGGTCTTTCTGCTTCTAAAGCACCATTATTTGATGGTACTGTCTATGCTTTTTGGAGATATAGCATGCAACGTCATATAACTTCTCTAGGTTATGAAGTTTGGCATACAATTGAGATTGAGTACACTCCCACAACAACACCCTCTACTGCAGCCAATGAAATGGCCTATAAATGTAATGCTAGGGCTACTAATTTTATTTTCTATGGACTGACTAATGATGTGTTGGTTAAAATTATAGACTGTAAAAGTGCAAAGTCTATCTTGGATAAACTGTCTAGTATTTATGAGGATGATGAAAAAGTTAAAGAGGCTAAATTACAAACTTTTAGAGACAAGTTTGAAGGCCTAAAGATGAATGAGGAAGAGAAGGTAGTTGATTACCTTCTTAGAGTCCAAGAAACTATCAACCCAATCTATGGTCTTGGTGAAACTCTTGAAGAAAAAGTTGTTAAAAAGGTGTTAAGGTCATTGACACCTAAATATGATCTTAAAATCTCTGCTATAGAAGAGAGAGACTTAAAAAAAAAAACTTTAGATGAACTTCATGGTGTCTTTATAGCCTGTGAAATGAGAATGTGTAGTGATAATCCCACTAGCAAAGAAACGAACTTTAAGTCTATGAAAAAGGACAACGACATAAACTCTTATTCAAAGAAACTAGATGACAATGAGTCTCTTCTTGTGAGCAAATTGAAAAGAGGATCATGTAGGTATAAAGGGAAACTACCTTTTAAATGTTTCAATTGTGGCAAGATTGGGCATTATGTTGCTCAATTCCCTAACAAAGACTCTAAAAGTGATGAGGAAGATAATAGAAGACATGGAAAGAAAAAACAAAATAACTTTAAAAAGAAAAATATTTTCAAAAAGAAGAAAATCATATTTATCAAAAAAGTTGATGTAACAGATAGTGGTACAAATGCATCCTTTGAAGAAGGAGAAGAAACCCTGTTTGTGACAATCATTAGTCCAAATTAAAATCATAATGAGGAGATTGCAAATCAATCTAAACTTGAGGTGGATTGTGAGGGTGAGCTGAGAAGTGCTCTAGGAGAAATTAAGAAATTCAAAAAGGAGGCTATGATACAAAAGAATCAGATTCAAAAAGACACTGAAAACCTGGTAAATATGGTGAATAATTCTAAAAATCAAATTGTTGATCTAAAACTTCAAATTGAAATTTTAGAAGTCACTAGAGTGCAGTTAGAAATCAAAGAAAAATAATGTTGCACTTTAGAGGAAAAAATTGTTGACTTGAGGAAAGAGCTTGACATGTGTGATAGCAGTAACAAACTGGCAGATCTTATAGGTAAACAAAGATACCATAAAGATAAAATTGGTTTAGGGTTTATGGAAGGCCAATGCTCTCATTCTGGTGAACCTCAACATGCCAATGTGACAAACGAAAAGTTTTTGAAACCATCAGTTGGAAAAAGGAATATTCCATTAAGAAGTAATCTACATTTCTTTGGCCATTGCTTTCATTGTAATCAATATGGGAAAAAGGCAAGTGAATGTAGGGATATGTCTAAAATGAGATCAAGCTCTCAGAATGGATATTTGAGATATATAGCAAAGTGTGGTAGATCCAACTTTGTTACACAACAAAAGAAAACTAACACTCTTTCTAAGACAAATGCTAATAAAACAAAGTTAATTTGGAAGCCAAAGAGGGTTGATGAAAAGATAGGAAATATGCTTGATCAAACAACCCTATATGCCAAGAAGAAAGAGTCGTGGGTTGTAGATAGTGGATTCTCTCACCACATGATAGGGGATAAAAGCAACTTTATCAAATTTGAATATTGTGATGGTGGTTTAGTGTGGTTTGGAAATGATGATTGTATTCAGATCATAGGGAAAGGCATTATTTCTTTGGATGATGACTTACCTTTGCATGATGTGTACTATGCAAAGGGTCTCAAGCATAATCTCTTAAGTGTAACTCATATTTGTGATCAGGATTTTTATATTCTTTTTGATGCTCTTGGATGTGAGATTATAAAGAAAATAGGTGAAGTTGTTGCAGCGGGTTTGAGGACCAAATGAAACATTTATAATCTGAAAGAAACCAAATGCATGAGTATGGTTGATCAATTGAGGGAGAGATTGGATGATCTTCCTCCTATTTATCTTCACTAAATCATTTATGTGTTTTTTTCAGGGTGTGCTTCAAATATCATCTTATATCCCTATGTTTGTTGGCTGCATTGGGTCTATGGTGAATGCTCTTTGAAAATGCACATGCTCTTTGAAATTACATTTTTTGTCTTGCTTCTATCTTAGATAAGTACACTGCACCTTATTGGACAATATTTGTGGTATTTATATATATACTTGGATAGTTGCATCCATTCTTTTTATTTACATTCTTTGGACAGTTAGGCCGCATTTACTTGCTTGGAATTGAGACTTTGATAATAGATTTTCTGACAATAGATGCTTTGATAATTGAAAATGATAATGTAGAGGTGAAATGAGTTGAGTTACATTGGTGACAGTTTGTCTTTGACAATAATAGTGACCTATTTGTTCGCTCCTATGGATCATGAAGAGACAATGACTTGTTTGATGCTGGCATGTTGTGACAGTTCCTTGGAGATGTATTTGTTCTTGGTCTATGATACAAAGTTGATAATGCATCAAGAGTAATGACGACAATGTTACTTATGATTTAAGTGATAGTTGTTACATACTTGGTACAAAATATGGGCTCATGATGCTTGACAATATTATTTGTTCCTTTGGCATTGTTATGGTTTTTTAAAGGTTTCATGATGTGTGTGTCATCATTTTAATAGTTCTATGCATGCAACTTTCTAGAAGTGATATTGTGAAGAAATGTGGGATACCATGCCATGTTCATGATGTCAGCCCTTTTAGTGTAGTAGTTCTTCTCTCATTGGACAGTGTCAATAATGCAAAGACAGTTGGCATGGACAATATCCTTTGTTTAGAGGACAATGAATAACACAAATAATTTGCATGGTAGTACTTAAGATAACAATACATCATCCTTAATAATAGTCCTTACCATTGTTGATGAAGATAGTGTGTTATTTTAGTACCAAAGAAACAATTGTGATGGCAGTGCTACAACAAAGGAACAATGCATTAGGTCTTACATCACTTGGATCTACTTGTGATTTGTTGTGGAAGTTTTCTAATTCTTGACTATCCTTGGCATGAGTTTCCCATGGTTTGTCTTGCATTTAGTGTTCTTGAAAGGGGAGCAAATGATCTTTTTGGTTGCATAGTTTTAGGGGGAGTCTCAATGTATATTATACACCCCTGGTTCATATTTCATGCATATCTTCATGGTTGGCATATATGCTCATTTTTTTATGCTATGGAAATCACTATGATTTGTTCTACAGTGCTCTATTTTCAGGTTTATTTATTCATATCTGATAGTGTTTGTTTCCACTGTGATAGTAGTTTGAAATTCTTGAATAGGTATTTGTTGGTTTACTACCCCTTTGAACTTTGGCATTGTTGTCAAAAGAGGGAGAAGAGCATGCGATACATGGTTCATGATATTCATATTTTGGTCACAGGTTCAGGTTCATTTGGTTTATGATGTTATTGACATGAACAATTTGTTGACATGGCAGTGCTTTGGTGCTTCTACAAGTGCTATTATTTTAAGTTCTTTGGCAGGTTTGACATCAATGCCAAAGGGGAAGTTTGTTGACCCCTTTGACATTGGTTTTGGCATTGATGTCAAGTGCTTACCTTGGCATACAAAAAAGTGGCATATATTGAGTTGCTCTTGTTACTTTGGCACTTTAATGAAGGATATGAGACAACTTGGTTTGGTTGACTTTGCATGAGCATTGTTAATTCATTGAGGCAACAATATTTGATATGCATATGAGTTTTGTTTTTGCACTTGATACATTTGGGATTTATACCATACATCGGTCTTTGGCATTGGTTGGTTTTGATCTATGCTCATTACTTGGTTATTGTTAGACCGACACAAGGGTCTTAGTCTTCACTTAGTACATGTTTTATTAGACTAACATATATCATTGGGAATTATGAGGTTTAATGTGGTCATACAAATAATGTTTAGTACCAACACAATGATAATTATTTTGTTTTGCAAAGGTGCAACACCGACATAATCATTTGTAGTTTTGTGTGATACAAAGTGGTAAAAGATAAGTGATTAAGCGATATTATGATGCCCTAAATATCATCATTTTGACAAAAAGGAATTGCTAACTACAACCGATCTAGGGCTTGGAGAGCTCGATGAAAATGGTGGTATGGCGGTTTGGATATTCAAGAAGTGGTTTCTAGATTGAAGTGGTAGTTGGTTTACATTGTTTTGAAGATGCATTCAAACAAAGTTTAAAAGTGCACAAAGTGGTAACACCGTTCTTCAAGTTACTACCCTAACTTTGGTTTTTGGGTATAATCTAGAAAATGTGGTTTCAATGATGCATATATACATTAGCTTATCATTTTTCCTTGATTTAGTTTTTTGTTCATTCATATCCTAAGTCTATTTCCTATGTTGATGGTATTGGTCTTTCTATTATGTGGTTTCATACCATGTTGACTTGGTCTTGCTTTATGCTTTGTGATGTTTTATTGCTACATATTTACCTACGGGTTCATTATCTTGGGTTTTTGAATAGGACATACTATGTATATTTTGGGGTTGTTTTTATGCTATCTTGAGAGGTTTTCATAAGTATCTTTGTTGTATATTATTGTCAAATGTTGTTTCATAAGGGTTTAGCTTAACATCCATCCATGGATTATTGTTTTTGATAGTAATGTTATCCTCTACTAGGGCACGGGGTTTTATATCATTTAGCATTTCTAAGCTTGCGTAAAAGGCCATGTAATGTATTTGTTGTGTTGATTTGGACATGGGTTTTGTGCCATATACATGTTGCTATCTATGCATGGTATATACTAAAGTTTGTTGCATTGTGTGTAAGTCTTCATACCATAACTTAGTCAATTTTGACCATGCATTAAAT
>VDFB02354920.1:0-18504 GCA_007258455.2 Sequoia sempervirens
CAACTGTCAATGCGGTGACCAAATTCTGCCAGTAAGGAGAACTCGCCACATTGGAAGGGATATTGTTAAAATACCAAAAATCTGCACAAGCAATGTCTGCTTGCTCATGCACCTCCCTATTCCATCCAGTCGCCTCTAAGGAAGGTTGTGCACCAGGTGTGTTTCTAGGCACAAAATAACTATCCAACCGTGTAGGTCCTGCAGTTGCCCCTACCCCTGGTGCTCTACTAGAGGAAGATGAAGGGATGGAGGTCGAGGTGTTAACGGATTGCCTTGACCTTCGCACACGTGGGCCACGAAGAGAACCCACTATCTCCTGAGTAACATCATAATCATCATCCGACTCAATTGGAGCACCTTGAGAAGAGGCAATGGTTGCTTGCATTGCTGCTCTTGCCTTCTCTCTTTGCACTTTTTTTTCTTCTGCAGCTGAAAGTATGGCATTCATATGTCTTTTTATTTCTTCTGTGGTTTCAGGACATTCCTTAGCATCACGTTGAGGGATGCCTGCAAGGTGGTACTTGAGGCGATTGATGCCTCCACGATATACTTTTTTACATGGAATGCAATATACTGTGCCAGGTATGGGTCCTAGATAAGCATACTTCCAGGCAGGATCTCTAGCTCCTGGAGGACGTTTGCCTACAAATCCTGCAGGCACGGATGGGACAGAGCCTGAGGCAGAAGCGGGTTCAAAAGCCATTATCAATTAATTATTAACCTACACAAAGTGAAAGTCAAAGCACAACTTGTTAGTTTTTGATAGAAAATTTAAAAACAAGCTAAATTAGATTAAATCAAAAGAGATTACTTTAAGTTTAAATTACTAAAAATCTATCACTAGATTCTAAACATTTTTATAACAAAAAAATTGGATTTAAAAAAAAAATAATAACTAGGGTTTCAAAAAAATGTGAAAAAATGTAAAAATCTGAAAATTACTTCAAACTAGTAAAAAATTAAGCTAATCTAAAAGATTGTAAGCATGTTATTCAACAAAAAAGAGGATTCAAAACAAAAAAAAATAACTAGGGTTTTAAGAAAATTTAATAAAAATGAAAAAATCAGCAAAATATGTAAAAAAATCAAAAAAATTCATAAAAAAATCTTGTTTTCATGAATCTAAATCTTGTTTTGATGAATCTAAATGCATTTAAATCATTTTCACACTACATTCAGATGATTTTTAAACATAGAACCAACAAGAATGAAGAAATTTTTTTAAAAAAGAAAGAATAAAAAAAAATGAGAAACCCTACCTAGAAATCCAATTTGCCTTCTAAATTCGATGTAAATGCCCTTCAAATCTTGTCTTTTGGATGTAAAATTGCTGCAAATGAGTGCACAATGCCTTGGAGATGTTTTTTGCTGAGTGTGGAATGAGAATGAATGAAAAAAATAAATTTAAAATCGCTTTTTAGTGGCTGCCTGGGTGTGTGAATGGTTGCGCGGGTGTTTTTCAAAAAACTCGCCGTACATTCTGGAAAAACTCACCAAAAGTACGGCGAGTTTTTCTAGAATGTACAGCGAGTTTTCCAAGCGTAGAATTGCCTAGAAAACTCGCCAGGCCAAAAAACTTGCGATTTTTCCAAAACTCGCCGAGTATTTGGCGAGTCTTGCAACTATGGATGGCTCTATGAGTTGTATGACAGAATCTAGAATTAGTTAAGGACTAATATAACTGTTGTACCAAACTAGTTTGCATTACTGATCAACTGTACAACTGCCAAAGAATGGAACAGCAGGCTGCAAGCCAAAAAAAAATGTTGCAATTCATAGAAATCAATTATTGATAGTTAGGATCCATCAATATCACGTTAAAGAAAGCTTATTTTATGGCACTCATAAAGTTAACTCCTTTCAAATTAAGCTACAATTGGCTAATAAAAATTCTAAATCTGATCATTCTCGAAAAGATGAAAAAAATCTACATTATTTTTATGTGACTAGCAAACAAAATAATTGAAATTATAATTGGAAGCAACACAAAAAAACAAGAACACACTAAAATTACACACCAAATTGGAAACTCGAAAAATCTCTACAAATCCAAATACTGAAAACCACAAACCACAACAAAATATCAACTAAATCTGAAACTCAGTCTACAATTTACAACACAATGGTGAGCTTGTATAAAACCACTCAAAATGGAATGAGGATTTTTGTCCCCAAATACATCTTTGTTGTGCACTAGTAATCCCTAGATGGAATTATTCCGAAAATCAGGAGGATTTTCATCCTCAAAGCTTTCAAATTTCTAAAGGGTTTTCCATCCTTAGGAAATGGAGAATATAAATGTGCATTCATTTTTGAGAAATGAAGTAACTCCAAAAAGAATGTAATGTCTTCTTCAAAACTCTCCTCCTTTTATAACTTTTTTAGAGCTATTTTAGGAAAAAGCACTTTTTTCTTTTTCTTTGTTTTTTTTCAAAGAAACACTTTTTGCTATTTTGTTGCTTTTTTGAAAAATCATTTTTCTCTTTTTCATTGCTTTTTCGAAAAAAAACATTTTTTCCTTATTAAAATAGCATAAGTGTTTTTACGACTACTTTTTAGCACCTTGAGCTTAGTGACACTTTATCTACATACTTAAAACACCTTTTCAATATAAATTGTAATTTAATTTTACTTTTTCAATAACTTTAATATTTAACTATTTAATTAATTTTCCTTTTTAAATCATCCCAAGGTCTTACAGAAAATATTAAAATAAGCCAATTAAACTGTCCAGATAACTCCACCAACTAGTTAAGTGCATAGGACTTTAGTCCATGGAAAGTTGGTGCTATCTAAGGATGATGGACTTCTCCAAGAAGTTTGCAGTGCTCCTAAAATGTTGGATTCACACACAAAAAGTACCATTGTGCACATTTTAGGTCCAAGAACTTGCAACACTGCCAGAATTTATTTCCAATAAAGTTGATGCTCTCCAAGAAAGTTGGAGTTTCTAAGAATATTGGAGTGGATTACAAAAAGGGGATATTACAATTGTTCAATGTAATGTGTTTTGTTACCACTATTTCAAAGTTTCAATTGTTATTTCTTACACTTTTTTTATAACTAGTTTTTCAAGCACTATATATATTCGCACTGCTACCCTCTTGCCACCCACCTGCTATCCCCAAAACCTAGGCCCTTGGTCCCCTTCTTGCCCATGCCAAGACTCCATGGAACTATGAATATGCATGAGACACAATTGAATGACAATTTCAGCAAAGAGCTTCACCATATTCATAACCATGGGTTTAATATACGTGTTCATCTCCACCGCTGACTAAATCTACTCTAGGATTGCTTTAAAGTAGCTTTAATCCATTCTATCCTTAATCTATACTTAGCACATGCTTTTCTTTAAAGATAGCTAACATTCTTATCTTGAGATCCCTAAATACAATCTACACTCAAACTACATCCTTCTAAGATCATTATCCTATCTTTACACTCTTTTCTATTTCTAGCACAACTCTCTATTCTAAAGTTGGCACTATATTTATACACTAAAATCATTACAATTCCAGCCGCAACAATTACCATGTTTGAACATGAAAACTAAATAGGGTGGATCAAGAAGAAATGGAGCACGGCGGAGGAGGCGGGGAGAGGAGCCGTTCTGAGAGTTTGAAATCCTCTGATGCAGATGGTGAGGATGGCTCGGATCCTGACGATGATGATGATGATGCGGCTTGGGTGCTAGCAAAATATCGTAGAAACCCCTATTTCCCCTGATTTCTGAAACTGTGTTTTTTGACTGTTTTTGTGTATTTTGATTTTTTTGGGTTTTTTGCATGAATAATGAAGGTTGCGATTTTGCAAGAATTTAATAATAAATTCAAATAAAAATGCTACAATACCAATATTGATGGAAATACGAGATCTAGTGATGACAAATCATTTATTGATCCTCTGGACTTATTACAATAGAGATCTGACAACATGCAAGTTAAAAAGAGACAACATGATTGCAATAAGAAAACCTGATTTGCTGATCACAGGCGCATGAAATAGGGAAGAACTGGTACGGCTTTCAACTTAGTCCTTTCCTCCTCTGCCAGATGCTCCAAAATGAATCCCTAGGTATTTGCGCCCCACTTGATGAAACCAGATGGTCAAAAAGGAAGGCGATTTGCCTTATACTGAAAAGTACGGCCTCTTTATGCTGGTACAGATCTGCTGTAGAATGGTACGGCTATGACAACAGCAATAAATAAAAAGTATGGCCCAATGTGCTTTGTCTAGATTTTATGAAATAGGCGCCTAAGGAGATAGAACACTTCTGAATGTAAACCCAGCCAAAAACCCTGAAGATGAATCAACTGTGAATGTTTTGTGATAACTCCTGAATGAAGATATCCCTCTGAAAGCAATAGATCAGCTGGTATTTCACAGCCTCTGAATCGCAACACTGAAAATGGCTCGTTCTCCAATGTCTGTAGACAACAGAAACCCTAGGCTTCGTTCTTCGGAAGAAGACTTGCTCAAAAATTCAATATTCAACATAATGGCTCGAATCCCAAGGCAAAACACTTATATTCTTGAAAAGTGCGACTTTTCTCAATTGAGCATCATTTAAATAAATTCAAACTTTTCTTTTAATTATTTCAATAGTTTCAAACTTCATTTTTAATTATAAATTATAATTAAAATGGCCCCTTCCATGATGGTCGACCCCTTCAGCAAAATCACTTAAGTTATAATATTTAAAATATTATAACTTTATATTATAAGCTCCGAATAATTAATATTTAATTAAATCAATTAAATATTAATATCTCCCTCAAAATATATCCGATTCTCGAACCGTCTGAAGCTGGCGAATAAGGGAGTGATTCCTCACATGACCAGACCATACCGCTAAAAATAGCAGGGGTGCCTCGTTGAGTGCCAAATACTGCTAAAAATAGCAACTTGGGCAAATGGTGTTCGAATGAGCCCGAACGAAAGCCAACTGGTAAAATTCTGACAACCGAAGCCAAGCCAAGCTCCATCAAGACCCTCTATCCATCCTATTAGCCTACGAGGGTCGCATAATAGGCTAATCATCAGCTCTGAGAGATGTCAACTGGAAGGGGACATGACAGTCCGCCCCTCCTGAAATTGCTTGTCCTCAAGCAATCTCAACTCCGGATGCTGCATCATCCTCAGCCTCCCATGTAGCATCCTCCAATCGAAAATCTCTCCATTTCACCAAATATTCCCTCGATAGTCCTCCTAATGCGAATCGCTCTCTCTATAATTCGTGATAGACTCGTGTACTAGAATCAACTCTTCTCATCATCTAAGGAGGTAAACCGCAGTATACCACATGGTGTCCTAACGCTTTTGAGACGCGGACACGTGAAAACATTGTGACCTTGTTTCTCTCGCCGGAAGCTCTCAGCCTCGTAGCTCACCTCTCCAACACGCCTCAGAATCCTGAAAGGACCATAATATCGCGGCTTAAGCTTCTCCAAATCACTCTTCCTAAGAGTAGACTGGCGGTAGGGCTGCAACATAAGATAAACCATGTCACCCACCTCAAAAGACTCGGTCTCTTCTCGACTGCGACATTGCTTTCGGCCGATTCTCAGGTCTTTAGCAATATTCCTCCTTGAGAGCCCTCATAGTGTCCCTGACTCTTCTAATAAATTCCAAAGAGACTCTCAAAGACTCTATCATCACTCGCGATAAAATCTAGAAAACTCAAATACTTTGGCAACCGCATAACGCC
Source organism: Sequoia sempervirens (assembly GCA_007258455.2). NCBI lineage: Eukaryota > Viridiplantae > Streptophyta > Pinopsida > Cupressales > Cupressaceae > Sequoia > Sequoia sempervirens. The sequence continues at coordinate 5,711 of VDFB02354920.1, forward strand.
ATGAAAGGATATCCTAATGGTCATATGGAATGTCGCGGTTGTAGCAAATACCGCCAAATGAATCCACTTGACTCCATGCCTTCGGTTGCCCCTCAAGAATATAAGTAAGTTCCCGAGGTAACCTTCCACCCATTTATTCACTATCTCCGTCACCATCGGGTCTCACATGCGGTAACCGGGTGTGCTCTAAGTAAGCTTGGTCCTGCCGTAGTCCTAACACCTTCTGCCGTGGCGACTCAAGAACCGACTATCCTGCCGCTTCACTATGCGTCTGGCAGGGCAACCCACGTAGTCCAATAATTTTCACTGAAGACCGCTACCCTGCGGTAGCTATAAAAGTGGTGGTAAATCGAAAAGAAGGGCATACTTCATAGCCAATCCACAACTACATATATAATTCCGCCCTGGCTTTTAGGCAAGCCCGTAAATAAATCCATCGATAGGCATTCCCACTTCCTGTCAGAAATCGGAAGTGGCTGCAATAATCCTGTCGGGTAAGTGTTCTCCTGCTTGTTATGCTGACAAACAGGGCATTCACGCACATACTGAAGAACGTCCGCCTTGAGACCTTTCCATGTAAATATCTCCCGAATCTGTCTATACGTTTTGAAGTACCCGGGATGGCCCGCTGTAGGTACATCATGAAAGACTCGCATGATAGTGTTCTTCACCTTTGAACCTGGGATCAAATAAATCATGTTCTTGAAAATGATCAAGTCATTCACAAGCATGTACCTGGTGTCAATCATCAATCCCTCGATAATACTAGATGCCCAAGTATCCTTGGCATACTCTGCCATAATCAAATGCCTCCAATCCTTTGTAATATGAACTATAGAGCTCAGATAAGGCTTGCGTGACAGAGCGTCAACCACCACATTCTGGGTGCCTTTGATATAAGAGATATCAAAGTCATATGCCTGCAATTTACTTACCCACTTCTGCCGATGATCATTGAGATCCTCCCACGCCCCGTGAAATGCCTCGATCGTTGTGGTCATTTTAATTTTTGACGCTGGCGCTTTATGACATGACAAACATTTTAGAACAAAGAGTCACAGACGCTCTATTCTCTCTTGAAAAACTACTTCCTATGCTAAGATTGCCAGTAAGTTCATAGGGTAATTCCAATGTTTAAGATGAACGCGGATAGGCTCTGTGGTATGGATGTGATTTGCTGTGGGCACAAGTAGATTTTGCAAGTCATTCTTAGAAGTGGAGACATGAATGCAGTACCATTTTTGGATTTTTTGATTTTATAAAAAAATGAAAAAAGATTTAGGGTTTAGAGAATCTATTCTACTCCTAAGAAATCAAGAGAAGACGAAGACTAAGTGAAACCAAATAAACTATACTCTGTTTCGCCACGTTCAACGACAACTACGCAGAGCAAGTGCAATCTTCTAGGAATGTGCTTGTGATTTTCATGTGATAAATAATTGCCATCAGATCGAACAACAATTATCAAGACAGAAGTTAAGCATCCACAGTAAAGCTCAGTCTAACTTTGCACATTGGGCGAAATCATCCACCCAAAGAAAGTATGAGCTTGGTTTCACTAATCGACGTTATCAATCAATCATTCCTCTAACATACATTTTAATTTAAATCTATTAAGAGAGAAAGAAAATATGGGACCATGCAACTATTCAACAACCAAGTACTCAAAGCACCTCATGCATTTGAACTTCATTATCAAAGTAGCTTTTCACAACAATCTCATAAAACTCTCTCTTTATTTCTAACTATCTCAAATCTGCTCTAACTCTTAATCTCCTCTAACTTCTAAGCTTCTAACTATCCATCAATCTATCTTCTAATGAGAATGAGAGAGTGAGGGGGGGGGTTTATATAGTTTTTCCGGATTACAAAGAACGGCCCAGATTGATTCAAGATCAATGGCCAAGATTAAATTGAACTAAACCCTAATTAGGGTTTCCAAAACCACAATCAGTTAACTAAAGAGGACACTAGACAACTGGAGTGTCGTCCTTATCCGCTTGTGCAGCCTCACGTTCGGCGAACCTGGACACTATCAGGTCGACCTCCTCCATAGCAATGTCGGGCAGCACGCTGATGTTGTACTCCAGCAAATCCAAGTTCTCGGCACATTCTGCAAACACATTCGCCCAAGCTGGTTCCTGTAGCAAGAAAGAACTTTTGGTAGCCATGAAGTCGAACACTTTGGTGAAGTCTTCCTTCATGATTGGCCCAGTGGTGGAGAAAACCTTATGTACTTGCTCCTTTAAAAACCTTGGCCGCAGGTGTTTCCTTCGGACAATCTCCCTGTCTAGCATATCTGCAGCCATCTCGTAGATTTTTCTTTGAATTTCTTTTATTTGCTCTTCCACTCTACCACTATCCTGTTTCACCTTTTCGAGGACTCCCCTTCTCGAGACTAAGGCATAGTACCATCCGTTGAAGTCATAAGCTGCACCGGCTTCAATAACTTTATCTTCGATCAACCGTTGCTTTGAAATGCCTTTCAGTTCTCGGATGTATGGGATGATCCTGCTCTGAATGTCCTCGAGGCTGCTCCATGACTCTGCAAGATCTGCAACTCGTGAAAGTATGAAGGAAGCCTGCTCATTTACTTGCGCCAACTTTCTTGCAAACACCAATGCCTCTTTTTTCCTTGCAACCATCCAATCTTTAGCCTCCCTTGCTGTTGTCAACTCTTCTTCAAAATGAGCATCTGGTTCCTGTGAAGCAGTTGGAGGTAAAGGCGCCACTTGTTCGCCTTCGTTTAGTGGCCTAGTCAGGTGCTGGATATAATCTTTTAAACGCTGAATTTCTTTCTTGTATTCTTTCTTCTTGGCAACTTCTTTTTCTAATCTGCCCTTGATGGTGGCCACTGAATTATCCAAGTCTTCGACTTCCTGCCCCTTTGATGTTGGACCCATGTCGACAGTCGTGATAACATATTCTTCAGGAGCAATCTCGTCTTGAAACTTGTCATCCGCAGGTACTGCAATTTGCACCGTGCGATTTCCAGCTTCATCTCTTTGAATAGTTGAGAACTTTTTGGCCTTCTTCCTCGGGGCAGTCTGTTCTAATCTTGCAAGAAAATCTGCGTCATTGTCCTCCTCCGGGACTTCCACTGGCGCTTTTCTTTTCAATCTTTCCCTCAGCCACTCAGGTACCGTTGGCTGTTCAATCATGTCCTCTTGATTTTGGACGTCTGGCATGTCCTGTACTTCCTGTTCTTCTTGAATTTCCGGCACACTTTGAATTTCTTGGACTAGCTGCATATCCTGGATCTCCTGGACGGATGGGTCCTCTTGAATGCCTTTGAGGGCGGAAATCATTCCTTCCTCGAATTCTCCATCCTCGATGTCTGTGTTGTTATCTGATTCCAAGATTTCTGTGCTTGCCGGAGAGGGTTGATTATCATCTTCTATTTGGATTGGCTCTATATTTTCAATTGGAGAAGGTAACATAGCATTTTCCCAGGATTCTCTATCCATGGCAAGCATCTCTTCTATGTTCCGGGATGTAGCCGACTGAAGGGGTTTGGACTTGTGTTTCTTCCGCGAGGGACCTTCATCTATCCCTTTACCCTTGTCTTGAACTGCAGATTTATCGGCTTCTTTTCTCTTTTGGAGTTGGCAGCATCTGTTTGTCCATCAGCATGAGATGCACCGGCGTTCGAAGAACATGACTCGGTGTCTCCCATCAACTCGTAGGTAAATTGCATATTTCTCTGTTTTAGCACTTCTACTTGCCTATCTATCCACCACTGAGAGTATTTGAAAACAGGGCGCATCAAAGTGGTTAGATCACCCATCTCAGGTTCGAACCATTTCATAGGTGGAAGCGGCTCATTTTCCTTGAAGCCTGGCTGCACATATATCCCGTCATCTTGTAGCTGGTCAGGTATTTTGAAAAGCTCTGTCGCTCTGATCATGCTCAGGGGTAACCTTGACCATAATCTTCTTCTTACATCGTATTCATCGGCTGCGTTGGCCCAAAAGTCCTCTAGGTCAATCCGATGTTTGTATCTTTCTCCGTCCACAATCTTGATGTGATGAAGCGGATCGAAATTGCTTCTGGCTTTGTATGATATAAAAGGATACTGTTGAATCTCCAGTCGAGCAACCTCTGCTGCTTGGGCTGTTGGGCATGACTCCTCCATGTTGCCGATGAAAAAGGGGAAGGTGACGGCAGCTTTCTGCTTGGGTCTTTGGATGTTCTGGTATGTTTCTAGTTGCCTTAGCACCTCCAACAACACCATCCTATTTGTCGGGTAGACAGGCAGCCTATAAGGATTTCCGGAAAATCCTTGGATTCTGATGTAGGTGAACTTTGGATATTGAATAAACCAGAATCCATACCGGCTTATCAAGCTTTTGGCTTCATGCGAGAGTCTCTGGTGCGTTCCGCCTTGAAGAAGCCTAGTGATATACATCAAAAATGCATCGTGAGCTCGCCGGAAGTGGGACTTCTCTTTCAGCTGCAGTTGTGGATAGCAGTCGTAGACTTTGAATTTCCCCTCACCGTTGCCAACCACGCCTTTGCATGTCAAGCCAGGATATTTATAATATCTTGCCAATGAATAAACAACGTATGAGCTCATGTGGAAAACTTTGGTCTGTTCAAAGTTGACCAACTGTTCGTGCAAGCTGTCACTGATCATCCTGGACCAATTAAACATTTTGACTCCAGTGATTATCTCATCAATAAAATAATACATCCATTCTTCGAAAGGGGCACCGTGAGCACTGCCTACCATTCTGTTAAGTAGCAGAACGATATCACCATATTCTTCTTTGAAGTGGGTTCTGATCAACTTTTTAGGCATCTTGCTGGCAGTAGGCTTTGGTTTTAGCAACCAATTTTTGTTTATATTCGATGCACATAGATCCTTCTGACTTTGATAGAGTTTGAATGTGTCTTGTTTGCTGCGGTAGGATGTTCGGTTATATACTGGAATGCCAAAAGTCTCCTGGATTGCTGGTTCAGACAAGTAAGCAAGGACTCTCCCGTCAGTAGCTTCAATCTGTCGGTCTTGTGCGTTGTAATGAAGTGCACACTCTACTATTAACTCAGGACATTCTTTTGCTGGTGGAAATCCAGCTGCATGGACGATTCCGTTTCGCATCATCCTCATGGCGATTGGCGTTGGCAGACGTCCGTCAGTTCCATACATTCTCTTTCGGAAATCTTCAAGATCAACATGGCCGAGGTCTGTGTCAAGAACGTGCTCCCACTTGGACTTGATCTTTGACTGAGTTTGGACACCTTTGCTTGCAAATTTCATCTTGGCTGCTTCGAAAAAAATAGATCTGCAAGAGAAAGAAAGAAAGGAGAATCAGAATTCGATATTAAAATCAATTTGAAAGAACATTCCAGCTGGTAATCAACTTAGACTTTACGAGAAATAACAAGCTGGAATTAAAATGAATGGTGGAACTTCATGTTAACATGAAATGGACAAGAAAAATCTGCCTTGTGACTTCGTGAAGACGTGATTGCGACTGCAATGCAAGCTGATAACAGAATATTTCTTTCACTTTGCTGCAAAAATCTTTCAGCCTTTTGCCTTAAACACTTTTCTCTCACCACCTTTCTTCTCAAAATCGAGTGATTGCAAAAATGAAAAATGAAATCACTTATAGAAGTGAGAAGGTCGATCATTTTAGCATATTTGCAAAGTTTCCTTTGCATCAAGTTCGAACTCATTCTTTCACTTTGTTTCTGAATGGCAAGTTCTATCCTTAACAACTTCGTCCGGGAAAGTTTCTAATTTCATTCACAGTCCAACAAGACTCTTTTTCTCACTTTCCAATTTTGAAATTTTCATGACTTATCTCCTTTTTGGTGTTGGAAATAAAATATTAAAATAATTAAAAATAATTATTTTATGTGTCCATTCCAACCCGTTCGTTTTTATGGCTAATTACTTTTGATTTTTTCGAAAATTTCTCGCCATATCCAATTTATTTGTCCATGATTTTTTTGATCGTTTCTCAAAAATACTTGGCCATGTCCGATTTTATTTGGCCAAAAATGTTTCTTGTCCGACATTTTCTAGTCACGTCCAACTTTTTCTTAGCCATGTCCAAAGATTTTTTAGCCATGACTTGTCTCTTTTCCAAAATTCTTTCGCCATGTCCGATTTTATTTGGCCATCGTCCAAAATTATTTGGCCATTTGCCTTGAGTTTTCCATAATTTTCCTTGCCATGGCGAAAATTTCCTAGCCATTTCCAATAATTTTCTAGCCATGACTTGTCTCTTTCACAGATTTTCCTAGCCAAATTCAATTTTATTTTGAAGATTTTCTTGATCTTTCTACCGTTTTCTTAGCCATGGCGAAGATTTTCTTTGGTCACTTAGGCGAATCTCCAAAGTGTCATGCCTATTTTAACTTTCCAAAGGCTTGGACTTAGGCAAATTTTAATCTTTTACTCTCCAATACATGGCGGACTTTGCCATTTTCTTTGCCATTCGTGCCTTAGCCATTTTTTCTTTCCTTTCATCTTAGGCGGACTTTGTCAACTTTGTAGCCACCTTACCTCTTTGCTAGGGCGGACCTTGTTGGTTCTTTGGCCATTTTAAACTTGCCTATGGCGGACTTGCCTTCTTTACTTGCCATTTGACCCTTTGCTTTGGGTATTTTCTTCTTCCCTAAGGTGGGCTTCAGCTTGCCTTTGGACACTTTATCTCTACTTTGTCCATGCCTTAGTCATTTTTATCTTGTTTTGCTTTGGGCGGACTTTGGCTTCTTTCTTGCCACTCCTTTCATGCCTAGGGCGGACTTTGGGCTTATGCTTGCCAAGACTAGGGCGGACTTCATCATGTTCTTTGCCGCTTCCATTTTGACTTGGGCGGACTTCCTTGTTTCCTTAGCCAGTGGACTTCTTGCATAGGGCGGACTTGCTGCTTTGGTTGGCCAAGACTAGGGCGGACTTCATGCCTTCCCTTGCCAACTTGAAATTACCTAGGGCGGACTTCCTCATATTCTTCGCCATTGGACTTGGTTGGAGGGCGGACTTCCATGTTCTTGTCGCCATTGTCTATATTTCCCAAGGCGGACTTCATTACATCTGTTGCCATAATCTTCATTGGCTGGGGCGGACTTTGTGACATTGATGACCATGTATAGGGCGGACTTTGGTCTTCCCCAAGCCATTGCTAACTTTTATCCAGACATACAAGGGGCGGACTTTACCATATGCCTGGCCATTGCCAGAATTTTTTTTAGACATTTCCTTCATTCTTCATGCTGTGACAGTCCATGGCCACTTTAACTTAGACATTTCCAAGGGCGGAGTTTAGCATCTGACTGTCCATTGCCCAGATTTTCAGACCATTGATCGAATTTTTATGCCATTTCCAAAGGCGGACTTGACAGATCTCACTGCCATTGCCCAGATTTTCATGCTATTGATCGTTGACGTGGTTTTGAGACCGCACCAACACTGACAAGTCAGCCCAAGGGACGCTCTATTCTCTCTTGATCAAAGTATTCCGCACGCTAAGATTGCCAGAAAGTTCGTGCGTTCAACTCCAAGGTTCCTTTAGTGCGAATAGGCTCAGTTTGGCTTGATGTGATATTGCTGGTATGTCAAGGGGACTTACGTAGTTGTTCAGACTTCTCGCAGTTAGCAGTTGATATGTAATTGGAAGGGGATTCTTACGTGTATGATTTGGCAATGTGTATCCTTTTCTAAAATTAACAAGAAGTATGCGGAAAGTAAAAGGGAAAGGGCCTAAGAAATTTGTACTCTATTCTAAATGCAAGGTATGTGGGGCTTCGTCTCAATAGACTTCAACCAGATTTCACCTAGCCTCCGTCGGACAGCCTCAGCAAAATCGGTGCAATCTTCAAAGGGGATAGCAAAAGATATTCAAGTTATAGTTTAACATACGTACACCATCAGAACAACGCATATAAGTATGTAAGCCATAACCGAAGTTAAACACAAGATGATGTCCAGTTGACCACGCAAGGCAGACTTATCATCAACAAGCCGCTAGTGGTATGGAATAAAATGAAGCTATCTCAATGAAATACCACACACCAAAGTAAGCTACTTGCATGAATTTAATCTACTTGGATACGAAAGGAAGAAGAAACCTTGCTAGCATTTCATGACAAGACGAATTTCACCATCAATGAAAAGATCTATTATCATAAAATGTATTACACAACAATCTCCTCAAAAGTTTTCAAAAGGAAAACTTTCTCTCTTCTCCAAATTATGCAAAAAATGCTCTACACTACTACACTATCTAGCTCTAAGGCTAATGCTCTCTCAATGTCTACTCTGGTTCTGAATCCTAATGTATTACAAATGAGGGGGACTCCCCCTTTTATAGCTAGCCAAGTCCCAAAGGACGGCTAGGGTTACAATCAATAGAGTGGCCAGAATCGTGCCACCTCAGCCCTAACCCTAAAAACTGCCAGAATAGGGAGTGGTACATTAAATGAATCAAAGATTCCCACTCACTCCCAAAATAGCAAATGTAATAAATGCTCAGTCTTCTAGAAGATCCTCGTCCAGTAGTGTGTTCCCATTAGCCTTCTCTCTGACTGCCAACTCAACAAATCTGCTAAGTACGGCCTCAACCTCCTCAACTGAAATAGATGGAACACAATCTAACTGAAACTCTAACACTGTAACTGAGTGCTCGTGCCTCGTACAAGATTTTCTCCAAGCAGCCAATGAGTCCTGCGTGTTCTGGATCAAAGTGGAGAATGTAGCAGTATTTTCAAAGTCATCTTGTACGAAGGTCTTAACATCTGCGAAGAAGGGAACCAGCAAACCCCTCAAATTATCAAAACTTATCTCCTCTGGATTCAGCCGCCTAGCAAAATGGCCTCGAAGGTATTCTGAACTCCATCTATATATTGGCCATAGCCTTGTGTACCTGGCTGAATCCGCCTGTGCTGCATCGAAGAAGCCACGCCCCGTGATAGCCGAAGAATACCACCGAGAAATCATATCGGTCATTAGCACGAATGACACCTCCATCAATCAGCAACTGCAATGGCACATGCCTCAACACCTCAAGACGCTGGATCACCTTACTCTGATAGATAGAGCATCGCCCCAAGCATGATCCACCGCATCCATCCGTGTCAAAATAGAAGAGGCCTGCTGAAAAGCAAAGGATAGGTCCTCCATGAATTTCTCTGTCTCCGTACGAACTCCTGTGACCCATTTGTCTGCCTCCTGTGCCAACATGTAAATGAGATAGGAACTCATGTAAAATGTCTTTGTCCTCCGCAAACTCAGGAGCTGCTCATGTATGTTATCGCTGATCATCTCAGCCCAATTGACATAATCCTTTCCTTCTAACACCAGGTTGATATAATAAAACATCCACGGCTCAAAAATATAGGACTGAGGGCAACCACCAACCCTGCTCAGCAACATGACGAGATCACAATATTCTTGTTTCAGGTCCTCTGCTATGATCTGCTTTGGCAGCTTCGTACGAGACGGCCTCGGAGTGCTCATCCAGTGAGTGTTAATAGTGTCCATGCATCGTTCAAAGGCAGAAGCATACATACGCTCTGCTCGCTCCCTGGATTTGTAGATCATGTTTCTATGCACCGGGATCCCAAAAGCTTCACCAATGGCTGCCGGAGTAAGATTGGCAAGTACTTGGCCGTCTGGTGTCGTGATCGACCGGTGTTCTTTCTCGTAGCAGTTGGCGCACTCCATAATCAACTCTGAACACTGGATAGCTGGCGGAAAACCAGCTGCTGCATATAACCCACTTCGGACGATGTTGTGCGAAGTGACCGACGCCCGATGACTTCCAATCCCGAACAGCCTATTCTTGAATGTTTCCAGGTTGACAGAGCCCAGGTTCGTGTCTGTCAACTTGCCCAACTTTGAAATGAACTTTGATTCCGGCATGAACGTCTTGCTCAGCTTCTTGATCGTAGCTTGTCTGGAGGCACCATTGTCCTTTCCGGTTGTCCTCGCTTCAGCCATCTGCAACATAATAAACTTTCATCAGCAATTAAATTTAATAAAATAAGACATGATATAGGGGCTGCAGTTGAATTCCAGAGGCTGCAATATCTTTCACGTTTGCAAACCTCAGCCTCTTCTCTGACATTTAGAACAGATTTCTAAGTGAACTCCGATGATTTTACTTCAACCAGCAATCAGCAAATTGAACCTCAACCACTTCGTACTTCAAACAGCAAATTTTAAACTTCTATATCCTTGCACTTCAAACCAGCAATCAACACATAGCGAACTTCTTAACTTTGCACTTTCGTATTTTTGAGTTCTCAACATTTCAACTCAATACAAGGCGTCCTTTTAATTCTACTCCAGCCATGGCGTTTTTCTTTACTAAGCTCAATTAAGATAAGCAAGTTTGAATCCAAATTCTTAGCAATCGGCGTACTTACCTCAATGAATCAGATTTCAGCCACTAGCAAAGTCGTACCTCCTCAAGCACTTAAGACGTCTTCTTCAACTCTCAGCAAACTCAAGCTCCAGCAAAACACCTCTCAGCAACTTAAGGCGTACTTCTCTCAGCACAAATTTAATCAACTCCCAAGTGCGCCTCTTCAGCAAACTCAACTTCTCAGCAACAATTTCGAATTCTTTCAAGCCTCAGCAACTCACTGCAATGCTTCACTCTCAGAGCAAGTTCGACTTCCAGTTGTGAAAATGAGTGAAAAACCTCTCCATTTTATAGCTAAATTCAAATTCTAGAAGACGTTATTTTTAGCCAGTGCCATTAAACTCCACTACTCCACTTCAAGAATTCGAATTTTCCCTCTCTGGCTTTTCTGACACTTGTCTCCAGTCGTCGGGAATATTATTCTTCTAGAAACTTGACTTTGACTGGCGTTCTGGATTTTACTTTCGAAAATTTAATTTAATTCATCATCTTTTAATTCACCAGCCGGAGTTCGGTTACTTGAATTCGAATTTTAAACTCCATCATCTGCTCTGGAAATTTCATCCTCGAAGAATTTAATCACAATTATCTAGGCAATTCCCTTCGTCTTCATCGTTTGAAGAAAATTCACTTGAAAACTCATTTTATTCATTTTTGCCTTAGAAAATTTAAAATTCTCCCTTAGGAAAATTCATCATTCTAGCACTGATTAAATTCCTCACTGAAAAAGTGTTGGCGAAGCTTGAAAGATTTAGAAATTCATTCATCATCACGAACGTCCAGTACCCAGAAGCAAATTTTCTTCAGAACGCCTCGAATTCATGGGTACCCAACGAACGGGTTCATTTAATTTATCAATTTTGAACCTTAGAAAAAAATATCAATTTCATCATTTAAACTCGTTCTTCGCCTGTGATCACTCTGCGTTGCTCTTAGAAAAAATTCATTTCATTTGCCAGTGGAGAGAAATTTCTATCAACTTCATTTGAAAATTTCATAGTCCCGGCACGCCTTGTACATTTTATCTCACTCCACACTTGGAAAATATTTATTCAAAGTCCAACGCCTTATAACTCCCTTGCTCTAGGCGCATCTCACACTTGGGAAATTCTAACGCCTTCAAATATTTTCTAACACACACATTTCCCTCAACGCCTTAGGAAAAATCTCCAACACCTATGACCTTAGGCGCATATCACACTTTGATAGGAAATTCAAAAATCACGCCTAAGGAAGCATCCTCAACACTCTCCACCCTTGGCGCGCCTAATACTTACCATCTTTTACCATGCTTTGGGAAAACTTTCATCTCATTTACTATCCTTAATTACCTTTCACATCTAAACATGGGCGCATTTCCTTGTAGGAGGAGGATAAACTTGCCACCACGCCTTGTGACCCTTCAACTTCCACGCTTTTGTCTTGACATGCACAAGTTTGGGCGCATTTTGCCTATGGAGGAGGACGAGATTCTTTGACCTTGTTGACTTTCTCTCCCCTTGAGCGCATTTTGATGTGTGTGAAGGATTTTCTTCTTCCAACGTTCTTGGGTGACTCTTCACCTTCCAATTTTTGTCTTGACATGGATGCATTTGGGCGCATTTTGCCCTTGCTGGTGGATAAGAAACTTTGACTCGTTTGACTCCTTGCAACCTGGGCGCATTTCACCCCCTGTGAAGGATAAGCTTGCATCTTGGGCGCATTTTGATGCATGAGGAGGATTTTCATGTTTGACTTTGCTTTGACCACCTTGTGAACTGGGCGCATTTCACCCCTGCTGGCGGATTTCTCATACTTAGAAATTTTTATGCCTCTTCATCAATCTGGGCGCATTTTGCCATGCCTGCTGGACGAGACTCCAGACTTAGAAAAAAAAATTTATCATCCTCGCCAGCCTACGTGCCCTGCTATTTATAGTAAATTCTCCGAATTTGGACTTCTGAAGCTCGGAATGGCCCGAAATTTTAAACATAGCGTGCTCATGCCTTTATCAACTTGTCGGCACTGCCACTTTCGATCACCCTGCTATTTTTAGCCTGTTTCTGAGGGTGGCTTACTAAAAATAGTAAGCTCTTGATTCTGATAGCTCCCAAGCTCCGATCGACGTGAAATTTGAATGAGGCGATCCTCACCACGTGACTTGCTGGCTGACACTGATGCATGCAGCTGATTTACTATTTTTAGCACGTTTCCAATTCGACTTACTATAAATAGTAAGTGTTCCGTTTGACCTGAAATTTCACCAGCAGACAGCCTGAAGAACGCTGATCGCGATGGTTTACATCGGTTTTCGAAGATTTTGACTTTTAATGCCTATTTTTAGGCTCCGAAGCTGGAAACCCTAATTCGCATTGCATGCGTATCAAAAGATCTCCGTTTGCTCGCGTTTCTGTGGCACTGCGATCAGCTCGTGAA